>CM035114.1:19558312-19808312 GCA_020205505.1 Panax japonicus
AAAAAATTATGTTTTTTAAAAAGTTTCATTTTTTAAAAATTCTATTTTTTAAAAAAGCTCTTTAAATCTATTTTTTAAAAAGCAGTTTTTAAAAAGTTTCGTTTTTAAAAATTCTATTTTTAAAAAAAGTATATTTTTAAAAAAATCTATTTTTAAATAAATCAATTTTTAAAAAATCTATTTTTTTTTAAAATACTTTTTAAAAAGTTTTTTTTAAAAAGTTCCGTTTTTTGAAAAAATCTATTTTTTAAAAAAAAGAATATTTTTAAAAAAGCAGTTTTTTAAAAAAATTAGTTTCTGAAAAAAATTATGTTTTAATAAATTCAAATTTTTTAAAAAATCTATTTTTTAAAAAAATTGTTTTTAAGTAAATTATGTTTTTTTAAAAAGTTTCGTTTTAAAAAAAAATTGTTTTTAAAAAAATATATTTGAAAAAAAATTATGTTTTTAAACAAAATTATTTTTTTAAAATTCTATTTTTAAAATAAATCTGTTTTTAAAAAATCTACTTTTTAAACAATCTATTTTTAAAAAATTATGTTTTTAAAAAAGTTTAGTTTTTTTTAAAAAAAATATTTTTAAAAAAAATTTTAAAAAAAAAAATATTTTTTAAAAAAATTATGTTTTTTAAAAAAAACTTTTTTTTAACAAATTTATTATTTTTAAAAGATTTTTTTTTTTTAAAATGATATTTTTAAAAAAACCTTTTTTAAAAAGTATATTTTTAAAAAAGTTCCTTTTTTAAAAAAGTATATTTTTTAAAAAATCTGTTTGTAAAAAAAACTATTTTTTTAAAAAATTATGTTTTTTAAAAAAGTTCTGTTTGTTTAAAAATTCTATTTTTTAAAAAAGTATATTTTTTAAAAAATCAATTTTTAAAAAAAAATATGTTTTTTTTTTAAAAATCATGTTTTAAAAAAGTTTCATTTTTAAAAATTCAATATTTTTTAAAAGTATATTTTTTAAGAATCTGTTTTAAAAAATTTATGTTTTTTAAAAAAGTTCTGTTTTTTAAAAAATTCTATTTTTTTTAAAAATTTTGTTTTTCTTAAAAAGTCTGTTTTTTAAAAAAATCTTTTTTTTTAAAAATTCTGATTTTAAAAAAAATTCTTTTTCAAATAAATCTTTTTAAAAAAAAATTATATTTTTTAAAAAAATCTGTTTTATTTTTGCTTCTGTTATTTTTAAAACTTTAAAATGAGTATTATTTATTTTTTGCCACGTCAGCATATATTTATTTGAAAGTTATTAATATTATTATTTGCAATATTAACGATGTCTAGAAATTCTGCCAAGGAGAGGTTTGGTCAACTAATTTCGCGCCAATAGGGAGATATCCTTATTGGAAAGCCTCCTCTTTCCCGGGAACGATCTGGTCGATTAATAGTGTGAATTATAATAATGATGGTGAAACTTTTTTTATTAGTATTATTAATGTAATAAAATAAAAACTTTTTATATAAACAGAATACTTTTATAAAATTATTCGTTTTATTAGACTATAAATAAAATATATTATATTCTATTATGCATAGTATTTTGCATAGTAAAATCTTTTTATATAAACAAATACTTTTATAAAGTTATTCGTTATATTGACTATAAATAAATATATTATATTTTTATATGTAGTATTTGCATAGTAAATATTTTTATATAAAACAGAATATTTTTATAAAGTTATTCGTTTTATTAGATTATAAATAGAATATATTATATTTTATTTAAAAATTTTTTTTATTAGAATATTTATAGTAAACCAATCTGGACCGTCCGTTTTAAAAATAAATCAATCTGGACCATTCAGGAATTAGTTACTATTCAGTCTATTCTCCTATAAGTAGAAGCTCATTCTTTCATTATTTCTTACGAATTCACTGAAACTCTAGAGAGGGAAACTATAGAGAGAAGAAGAAAAGTATTCTGCTACTTCATTACTCCTATATCCAGTTGTTCTAAGTAAGGGGTATTATTTCTTTCGTATTCATGAAGAGAACTTCTGTTATTCTATTTTTTTATTCTGTTGGAATAACCTGTATACGCGGTCTACCCTATACTTGGTGAAACTCTTCTATTATTCCATTCTTTATCATTATTTTGGAATAACCTATCTATGCGAAGTACCGCATACATGGTAAAATTCTTATGTTATTCCATTCTTTATTATTCTGTTGGAACATCCTGTCTGTGCGTTTACGCATGACCTGGTTCCGTTATTTATTATTTTGTTGGAACATCCTTCGATGCAAATTTCTACTGACCTGGTTCCGTTATTTTTATTCTGTTGGAATATTCTGTTTGTGCGTTTACGCATGACCTGGTTCCGTTATTTATTATTCTGTTGGAATAACCTGTCTGTGCGGTCTATCGCATGCCCGGTGATTTCTTTGTTATTTCATTCTTTATTATACTCAGTTAGTTAAAGTTTTGGCTTTTATACTCCATGAAATTAGTGGAATATCCTTGATATTTGCGCTTCATCCAGTATCTTTTCATGGAAATATGTTTTGAGCATTCTTGAGTTTTACCCCACAAAACAATATCATGTTGACAATTTGGACGTATTGGTTCATGGATAAATTAATTCTTGAACTTGTTTAATTGAATTCTTATATCATTATCATCATCCTCATGTTTATATTATATGAAAGTCATCTGGTGGCCTGTAGTGCATAGATGGACTTGGTATGATTATGACCAGGGATTATTCGGTATAATCATGACCGTAATGTTACCAATAATGTGGTAAAAGTCCTCATTAGCCCGTAGTGCATTGATGGACAGCTGTTGGCATGATCATGACCATTGATGAATACACGAATATCCTTGACCCGTAGTGTATGGATAATTTGTGGTTGTTATACTAATGAATATCCTTGGCCGTAGTGCAGGGATGATGTGGATTATTTATTAAGCTGAGTCACAGCGATAAAAGTGATGAAAAATCTTTTGAATCATAAAAGATAGTAGATTTTATTCTCTACTTAACTCTTTTAATGGATTACTTGTTCCGCTGGCAGTTAAACTCGATGTTTGTTATATTGTATCAGTTTAACACTGTTGAAGGATAACGATAATTTATTATGTATTATCTTAGTCATAATATTTATTACTGGGCTATTTGAGCTCACCCTTTTATCATTGTTCTTACTGGACCTAGTCAGGGAACGGAGTGACGGTCCAGATAATAGCATTAGTAGTCCTCACTATTCTGTTAAATAGTGTGATAATAAATGTAATGAGGACTCAATTGAGTGTGTATATTGTCTAGATGACAATATTGTATTAAAACTCGCAGCATATGTTTTGTCGTATTTTACACGACTGTTGTATAATTAAGTTGTATTTGAATTTTGTACCATGTATTTGGCAACTCAAGATAGGTGATGTATACCTATTTTGAGGGCGTCACAGTACCGATAAGGGATGAAACTGTAACTTTTTCATCTAAAATGATCCTTCCACTTGTGCTTTATTTTACAAGTATTGCTAAAAATATTTGTACATTAGTTTCAAAGTACATGTACACAAGGCAGAGTTATTTTTAGTGGCGGAGTCGGAACATTTTTAGAGGAGGGTCAAAATATATCAGTAAAAAAAATTTATTTATTGACGCTTGGAGTGCTTTTTTCGGCTGTACGACTGAGAGGAGACAACTGTATTCTAAGACTGCATAGTTTGAAAACATCTCAAAAAAATTTCGTTTTCGATTATAGAAAAAATATCATTCTCAATATAACTACCATAATGTCATTCATCCACTCGTCTCTAATTTTATTACGCAAGTCAGTTTTGACAACTTTCATCGCAGAGAATACTCTTTCAACAGTAGCAGTCGCAACTGGTAAAACCAAAGTCAACTCGATCAATCGGGATACCATTGTAAAAGTCATATTTCTTGTTTCAATCAGTTTCTTAGCCAGACTTCCCAAATCTTCGAGCCCAAAAAATTGATTATCGCATCGCATATCATAAATGTAATTATTAAGTTGATCCTCAAGTATTATGCGATCAGTCAATGATGAGAAGTTTTCTGAATAAATCTCAGCAAGCCGACAAGATTATATGACCTCCGACGACCTTCCTCCATCCACCTTTGGTTATCTTAGATGACAAAATTAACAGTTTCACTTGACCTCACGATTACAAAGACTTGTATGTTTATTTTTTAAGAAAAAGCAATTATGTGAGATTTTGTACAAACCCCAAGTGATCGTCGGAATTTTACGCTACAAATATGAACACTAGACATCCCAATAACATCGCTAGCAGCAGATTCTTGACAAATCTCTCCCCTCTCCTTGAACAGCCAATTGTGACTAACTTCCATATTAAAATAGAAAAAAAATAGTTGGTGTGAAACTCGTCCAAATCGCACACGGGTTGGGTCAAATTTCGACAACATATTTTGCTTAACATAATGTTTTTAAGTCATAACTACTTTAGTTACATAATAATTAATATTCCTTACATTCCAACTAGCCTAGGGTTTCCCAAATAGTATTCTTAAACTATTCGATCAGATTCTTCTATACAGATACGGTGGATTTTTGTAGTAAAAGGCAAAGAAACGATGGACTTAATCACGTGCTTATGGTTACTGTCGGATTACCGAATCTGCATGAAGATATTGAACCATTGCATCAAACACAAACAACTCCAACTTAATTTCATTAAAAATTTATCCAACCCTAGCACATGGATAGATCACAGTCCAGCATAAACTGCTGGTTTGGTGGGATTTATTTATTGATTCTTGTTAATCGCGCGCTTATTAGAAATAAATATGTAAAACAAGACAAATTACTACTTATTTGAACGTTGACAATGTCTTTTTGAAGAACTAGCTTAAGTACCATATCTTTGATCATATGAAAGGCGATAAAATGAACAAACAGTTCGAGTTCGATTTGTACTTGCTTGATTCGAAATATAAATGAGTCAAATAAGAGCAAATTTTAAAGTTCGATAAATTACTCGTTAACTTTCTCAAATTATAATTTTTTATTGATACTCGAATCATATTTATTCGAAAAGTTCAAACTGCTCGGGCTCGATTCGGAATCGTGCTCGACTCGGTAGCTAAATGAGCTTCAATCAAACCTTATTTTATACTCGATAAATTTTGTGAACCAAACTGAGCAACTTAATACTCGGATCGACTCGATTCGTTTACACCCTTAATCATATGGTTATCAGGAATGTTAATAAACTGGTTACACGAAATAAAATCAAAACTACGAGCATGGGCGGATCCAGAAATTTCGCCTAGCAAGGGCGGATTTTAAAAAAATAAATTTGTGGAAGTGAAATAAATTTTTTTTTGAACTAATCATAATATTAAGTAATTATAATAATGTTTACAAATTCTAATATATATTCATAATCCAAACTAAAAAAAGAAATTCAAATAAAAAATATTTATATACAATTTAGAAACTTATTTCGGTTACTTGTCATAGTTCAATTTGAATGATTCTCCGAATGCTCAAAGTTTCAAACTAAATTTTCTTTCTATATTCAAACAAAATCATGAATTAATTTCAAAGATAAACTAGTTTTGGTATTTTTTTTATAGGTTTCAAATAAATTTTACTTGTATTTAGAATTAGTTTATGAATTTTTTTTTATCCCTCCAAATTTAACTCTTCCACTAATCCACCCCCTTTAATTTATTAATTTACATATTTGCCCTACTCATATACCTAGCTATAAATAAAAAAGTCCGCCACTAACTATGAAAAACGTTACTGATAGAAAAATGTACAAAATATTAATTCAATTATTGTACATGATTCAGATCGAACAATCGTATTTCATATATACGTTAAATGTAATGCAATAAGATGTACAAAACATTAATTCAATTATTGTACACGATTCAAATCGAACAATCGTATTTTATACGTTAATGTAATGCAATAAGAGTTACATAGTAACCTTGATATATCTGATAAGTGCCCTAACTCGGTAAGTATAAATTATGGGTTCAACCCTTTCATTTCCCTTAAAGAAAGGCTTAAGCCCTTTGTTTAAGTTATAGTATGTTTATTGTCATAATAATAGAACTACTAATTTTCAAAGAGACTCATCATGTGTTTTCAAAATTATTAGTAGAAAGATACTGTTTACACTAATGGGGACTCATTGACATTATTATTTGGCCCTATTTGACCAAATAATGAAACCAATTCTATCACTGTAAAAACGACAAATAATAACTAATTAAACCTTTCTCATCATCATCAATCATGAAATTGAGTTACAAACGGACCCTAATGCACATGGTTGTCATATAATTGAAGAATTAGAGGAGGCAAATATAAAACTTAATTTCTAGCTAGCTAGTTATAATTAATCCAACAAGCTACTAACTTATTTTAGACCCCACAATTATTGTTTGAACTATTGAGCGAAAAGAATTAATAGAATCCATGGCATTGGTAATTCTGTACATATAGTATTGTTTTGTTTTGTAAAAGGCAATAACTCAAAAGTTGTCTCATATATAGTTATATCATCTTCCTTGCCCTAAAAATAATGGACAAGCAAGTATATAGGGAGGGATGGTAATGTCTATCGTTTATAGAAGGGTTGTAAAAAATAATAAGAAGAAATATTTATTGTGAGTAAAAAATCGATTGAAAAAACAGTTAGACTAATCATAAATTCTGGCCATGTGAGTATATAAATACAATTTGACAGTATATTATTTGTTAACGTGAAGATCGTCCCACGCGCCTCAATTACCAAAAATGCTTCTAATCCTGCAAAGAAACGAGTAAGTACCGAGAGCTTGACGGCTTGGACCGCCGGGAAATAGTTCCGGTGTGAGAATAAGTACAGGCTGAGATAAGGTTAACAATGGAGGTTGAGTGTTCTAGTGTTGGAAAGTAATTTGCATGTACCTTAAACCAATGTAGTACTCTAGACTTATAGTGATCTCATCGCCTTGCATGTAATCTTTATCTAAATCAAATCAATGTTCCCCACTAACACATGATTATATCAAATCTCCTTTAATTAAGGATGTGGATCCATAGTCCAATAATATCCAAATATAATTAGGAGCCTCAATCCATACATCCCCGTCCACTACAACGACCCCTGGTCCGGCCCAAATAACCCCATATAAGTAATAACCCAACACAGCCCAAAGACTCAAATAACCATGGCCCAACATTGCCCCCCGGTCTTCCATCAAATAGAATATTTGATGAAAGAGTATACAAAAAATGGTCCAACTAACAAAGAAGCCCAAATTAACAGGACCAAATAAAGGCCAGCCGTCAAGAAAACCCAACACCGGATGTCAACCCTTCAAATCCATCATCATCATCTCCATTAAATGTGCCGCCCTTGAGATCCGAAAATAACTGAAAGGACAACACTATTAAAACCCAATTCTCCCAAATCAGACAGTTTCACCTGCTCATTTTGGATTTCGAATTTCAAAATCACTTTCACTTTCTTCTTCATTCAGCTTTCTCTCTGCAAACCGACAACAATGGCCTCCAAGAACTCAGAAACTCCCACCCCCATCTCCGTAACCCCAATATCCATCATACCCCCTTCTCCCAACTCCAACCGGATCCAACTCCTAACCCTGCTCCCTCCTCCAGCAAGAACCCACCAACAACCGATTCACAGACAACCCTCCTAGAATACCACAAAGAAGACCAGTTCCCCCATGCCAACACCCCCTCTCAACTCACAGAGGCTAATATTCGTGTAATTTGTGAGCACTACCAAATTCTAGATACCCATCAGCTGAAAACCCCCACTCCATCCGATCGTATGTATCACTGACCCGATGGTTGGACCGCCATGCCACTCACCCTTTTGGATAAAGGGGTTCGCCTTCCCCTCCATGCCTTCATCATCACGCTTCTATGGTTCATATGCGTCGGATTAGCCCAACTGGTCCCTAATTCCTACTTCCATATCCTCGCCTTCATCGCCTTTTGTCACGAGATAGGGATTCCTCCCTCAATCGACTTCTTTTTCTCTTTATTCACCAATGGAAACTCTCATGAAAAAGGCTTCAAAGTATTGAGCAAGCAAGCCCCGAAGCCCAACTCCAAATTTGAAAAATGCCCACTGATGGATACCCCTTCAAGCAACAAAGGGTGGCACAAGGACTGATTCTACGTCACAGGACCTGAAATTTCCACGATCCAAGATTGAACTTCCCACAAACGCATTTCTCTAGACTTCGGTGACATATCAAAGGACCGGGTGAGAGAAATGACAAAGCTGTTCGAAAAATTACCTCTGAAGGAGTGGAGCTTCGGTCTTTTGAGCAAACAAACATGGTTGTACGATCACAAACGTAAGTCCCAAACTTTAACACTTGCACAACTTTCACTTTATTTTTAACAATTATTCTAGAAAACCCTTTTCTACCTTCTGTAGTATCCCTCATCAAACTGACCTCCAGTGACCGAAGAGACCTTGAAGAATTCCTTTATGCCAACGCAACCAAAACTCCTGCCGAACCTCAAAACGCTGAACCCCAAGTCACTGAACCCCAATGTACGCCCCCAAAATAGGTATACACAACCCATTCTGAGTCGCCAAATAAATGGAACATAATTCAAAAACAAACTTAATCTATACAACTGTCGTGCAGAATACGACAAAACATAAGCTGAGAGTTTTAACACGAATATTATCTCGTAGACAATATCCAAACTTAAATGGAGTCATCATTACAATTATTATCACACTATTTTATAAAATAGTGAGGACTACTACAGCCACCATCTCGGACCGTCACTCCATTTCCCGACTAGTCCCAGCTATGTTCTCATTTCCTGAAGAGAACAATGAAAGCAAAAGGTGAGCTCAACTAGCCCAGTAAAGAATATTATGACTAAGATAATGTAGAATAAATTATCGTTAGCCTTCAACAGTGTAAAACTGATAGAATATAATAGACAACAAGTTTAACTGCAATGGAACAAGCAATCCATTAGAAGACTCAAGTAGAGCATAATATCTATTATCTTCTATGATTTAAATGTTTATCATCAATATTTTATCGTTGTAACACAACTCAATAAATAATTCATATCATCGAATTATCCATGCACTACGGGCCAATGATATTCATTAGTATCACATCCACGAATTATCCATACACTACGGGCCAAGGATATTCGTTATTATCACCAGTGGTCATGATCATGTCAAACAACTATCCATCAATGCACTACGGGCCAATGAGGACTTTTACCACATCATTTATAACATTATAAGTCATGATTATACTGATACATAATTCATGGTCATAATCATATCAATCAACAGTCTATTTATGCACTACGGGCCAAAGATGACTTTCATCACAATATAAGCATGATAATGATGACAATGATATCATAATTCAATTAAGTGAGAGCAAGGATAAATTTTAAAGATTTATAATTCAATTTATCCAGAGTTCAAGAATGTCCAAATTGTCAACATGATAACTGCTTTGTGGAGTAAAATTCAAGAATAATATTCATGTATCAAAAATAATTTAGACAGAAAAGAAATTAATTTTTATCGTGAATAGTACCCCGGGTGAATAGTACTTTGTGAATAGTATCTCATGAATAGTACCCCGGCATGAAAAGATTAAAATTTAACAAGAATGTTTAGAAAAATATTTCTGTGAAGCGATACTAGATGAAGCGCAAATTTCAAGAATATTCTACTAATTTCAAGGAGTATAGAAGCAAAACTTATCAAAATAAGTGTAGAATTAGGAATATGAAATGAGATAATATTACTTACATACTACAGAGTATGGAAGAAAATATTATTTCTTACGAATATTGAACAAAAATAATATCCCTTACCTTAAAAAGAGAGTATTTTTGACTGGTATAGCGGATATATTCTTGAAGAAAACTTGCACTATTTGCAACGCTCAAAGTTTTCTTAAACTCAAAAGAAATATGTTCAATATTATAGAAGAAGAATTCTTCGATTCTGGTGTGATTTTCATTTCTAAACTAAGCATCCTATTTATAGGAGAATGACATGATACTATTTAAAAAGAAAAATCATGGATTGCACAGGAAAAGTGTCACGGGCGCAGACGGCAAATTCGTATGAAAAATTTTAATTTTACTATGCAGCAATGTAGACACTATACAGTACTATGCAAATACTATACAGTACTATGCAACATAATAAAATATAATATATTCTATTTATAAAAAGTATTCTATTTTATATAAAAGGTTTTCTATTTTATTACTATAAAACAAAAATTGAGATAACTTTCTTCCGACGATTTTGAAAAATGAGTAAGTGGGGATCCATGTAATAAGCCAAATTTATAACAAATACTTCATAAAAAAACCCTCTATTTATCACAACTCACTTGGCTTCTCAAAACACATTTTTAATAATTTTTATTCATCATTAATATTATAACTCGCAATATTAACAACCAGATCATTCTCAAGAAAGAGGGAGCTTTCCGATAAGGACTTCTCTCTATTGGCGCGTAATTAGGTGGTCAAACCCTTTTCCTCGACAGAACTTTCTAGACATCGTCAATAATTCAAATAATAATATGAATAACTTTGTCGTCTCAATTATTGATTTAATAATATAAAATATTGTGCAGATGATACTGTGATAATAATTAAATCAATATGTGAGATACTATACAACAATTACTATAAAAATAATTGAATAAAACTGAGTGACTTCTCACGTAAGCATCATTAATCAAAGATACTGTACAATACCATGTGCTACTATGAAACCATGCGTATTACTGTACTTTTATCACCGGGTATTTCAACAGTTAACTGTAAAAGCATTGCCGTTCTTTTTATAAAAATGTTATTTTTGTCGTTTTCTAAATCTGACAGCTCTGTTGTGGGGTCTACCAATGATTGTGCCGTCGTACGAATATTTCACAATAAAATGAATATTCTCCGACCAAACGAATATTTTATGACAACTTGTTTACTTTGCAAAATTTATAAATATTACCCACAACTATAACATTATATCAAATCCATACCTTATTATTCAAAATAACATATAGAGAAAATTAAATCTTTATTCATAAAAGTTGGGGTCTTACACCCAAACCACCAAACCCCAAGTCCCCGAACCCCAAACCATCGAACCAACCCTAGCCAAACATTCAACATAACCTCGATGAAAGAAAAGAGCCGCCAAAAAAGTGAAACACATTCCTGCCCCAACACTCAATGAAAGCCTTCTCGACATGCCCATCGTCGAACGTACCCAAATCCTTCGAATAAAAAAGAAACGAGCCAAAATAATCCATTTAACTGCCGATGAACTTAGAGTACCTCCCACCAAAGCCAACCAACCTCCCGTTATTCCAATTGAGATCAACGAATCCGAAGAAGAAGCCTATGAACAAGTCGATTCTGATTCCCCCCTTATCAGAAAAATAAAACTCCATCAACCGACCCCATCAACCGAACTTCCAACAACAATTCATGTCCTAATCCCAACCGAACAACTAAGACCTTCTCCTCAACAACCATCCTTTTCCATCGCCACACCACACATATCTGAAGCCACGCGCTCGCCTACTTTATGGCCTGATAACAACGAATACTTCCCCCTATACTTGTATGATGCCTTCGTCCTAGGAACCGACGATCATCGCGTCGGGAATAGCTCCATCTCTGACCTTATCCAAGTCGGCATGACCCATCAAGTCAGAGTAAGTTTATTACTTAACCACTTCTATTCACGAATATCTTTTTGAAAACCCTTACTTAAATCTGAACAACTGCAAGAAAATGGAATCTTCGGGCGACTCAACCAGAAGTACAAGGAAGTCACCGCCCGAAGAGAAAATGCCATTTTAAAATCTGCCTTGGCAAGGGAAAGGAGTCTTCACGGTGACACCCTCTTCTATACCGAAGGCCTCAAAAAATACATCGCCAAACTCAAAGAACAACTAACAACAACCGAAAAACTTCAAAAAACTGCTGCCAAACAGAACCAAGGGCTAACGATGACCAACGAAGTGCTGATACAAAAGAATCAATCCCTCACCAAAGAAATCAACGAAACCAAAATCTCTGAACAAAGACATCTCAGACTTCGGAGCAAAGTTGAAAAAGAACTTCGCGAACTTAGAGCACTTAGCCCCCCACTAACTGAAGGCCTTTGCAATGAAATCCGAACTGAATACCGTAAATAGCCCGAACTAAACAACGAAATCATACAAATGTATGTTGAAGGCTATGAAGCAGCACGAAATAAAGGCAAATCAAAGCTTGTTGCTGCCTCTCTAAACCCACAACTCCTCAATTCTTCTGAAGAGGAAGATGAGGAAAAATGCTGAAGATGACCCTCTACAAACATAACTTACAAACTTGTAAAAATTCAACAATATTGTAATCGCTTCTTATATTTATTGAAATACATTTTGTTCCTTCTATTCTTCTTACATTCATCACATACATTTACTATATCAAATAATCAAATAATTTGAACTCAACACTTCAAATAAAACCAAATGATAATGTAAAGTAATATTGTTTACCATCAAAAACAGATCCAACCGAACCGCCAACTAAACCTGTTCGCCATCTTTAGGACGAATATGCCCTGTTCACCATCCTAAGGATGAACATGTTATGTTCACCATCTTTAGGATGAACAGACCACCGAACCTTCAGAAAATCCTGCTCTCCATATTAAGGACGAATCAGGACCCTATTTAACATATTTAGGATGAACAGGTTCTGTTCACCATCTTTAGGATGAACAGGCCATCGAACCCCCAAACAACCAGTAGAGAAAACATCATTGGAGAAAGAAATGCTTCTTTTATTGATAATTATTGAAGAAAGATGTACAGACTCAAGAACTCTGACAGGGACCCTACTAAAAATATTTTCAAAGCCTTCTAGAATGCCAGGTATTGTTTATCTCAGTCCCATCCATTGTTCGCAAGCTTTGGTACTTCAATAATCTCATAAGGACCTTCCCAGTTCGGCATCAGCTTTCTTAAATTTTGAGGCATAAAATCTTCCACTTCTCGAAGAACAAGATCTCCTAATTCAAATCTTCGAAGCTTTACCCCTTTGTTATAATGTTTAGCCACTCGACGCTGATATGCTACCAACTTTACTAAAGTTTTTTCCTTGACTTCTTCCAGCAAATACAGGTTGACCCTGAGTCCCTGGTCATTATACACCTCCTGAAACTGACTGACTTGAAGGCTTGGTGAACCAATCTCCACAGGAACCAAAGCATCTGAACTATAAGCCAATCTAAAAGGCGAGTCTCTCGTAGTAGTCCTTGGCGTGGTTCTATAGGCCCATAACACACTAAGTAACTCTTCAGGCCACCTTCCTTTTGCTTCATCAAGTCTTCTTTTAATACCATTCAGGAGTGTTCTGTTAGTCACCTCAACTTGCCCATTCAACTACAGATGAGCAAACGAAGTCTTTCGATGCTGAATTCTCAACTCCATAATTCAAGAATGCTTCAAACTTCAAACCCATAAACTGGCGACCATTTTCTGAAACCACCACCATAGGAATACCGAAGCAAAACACCACATACTCCTTTAGAGATTTCAAGCATTCTTGCTCTGTGATCGCCCGAAGAGGTTTCGCCTCCACCGACTCAGTCATATAGTCGATCGCCACTAGAACAAAACTAACTTGCCCTTTTGCCTTCCATAATGGACCTAGTATGTCCACCCCCAAACAGTAAAAGGTATGGGAGACAAAACCGAGTATAACTCTTCTGGTGGCTGATGTGGGATCGAACTGTTCAACTAGCATTTTGGACACTACTTCACATAATCAGTGGCTTCTTTAAAAATTGTTGGCCAGTAATACCCCTACCAAATTACCTTATAAGCTAATGACTTCGCAGCCATGTGATCACCACAAATTCTCTCATGGACTTCCTGAAGGATGTACTTAGCTTCAGAGGGAACCAGACATTATAGCAAGGGAGAGGAGTAAGCCCTTCGATAAAGATCTCCATCAATAAGCACGAAGTTCGCACTTTTGTACTTCACTTTCTTGGCCAACATCCGATCCGAAGGAAATACGCCATTTGCCAAGTAGTTGAGATAAGGAGTCATCCAGCAATTAGAACGTTCCACACACATCACCTCTTCATGCTGAAAACTTGGCTACTTCAAGACCTCTAAATAAAGTGACCCATCGAACGTGCTTGGCTCAGTTGTGTCTAACTTTCCCAACGCATCTGCTATTGAGTTGTCTAATTTGTCTATCTCTTGAAACTCATAAGAATCGAAGCACTGAAGTCAATCTTCTAAATCTGCCGGATACTTCACCATTTTTGAACCCCGAGCTTCGTATTCCCCAGAAACCTGTTTGACAGCCAACTGAGAATCACTGTAGATAATTAACCTCTGAACCTTAAGACTCTTCGTTAATCGTAACCCTGCCAAAACTGCTTCATACTCAGGCTCATTATTCGTTGCCCTGAATCCGAATCTGATAGCCTGCTGCACCTTGAACCCTTCTGGACTTGTCAAGATGATTCCAGCTCCACTAACATCCGAAGTAGAGGACCCATTAACATATAACTTCCATGAACTCTGCACCTACTGAAGTACTTCGACTGCCTTCTCAGACCCCTCAACTTCATTCAAGCTCTCATCGGCCTCAGAGAATGAGCACTCCACCAAAAAATCAGCCAATGTTTGACCCTTAATTGATTTCCAAGGATAATACTCTATGAAGAACTGAGATAACTCCATTGTCCACGCAGTGAGCCCCCCCGAAACCTATGGTCTACCCAGCACCTTCTTCAGTGGCTGATCTGTGTATACCATTATTAACCGACCTTAGAAGTACTGCTGAGGCTTTCAACTGGCTATTATCAAGGCAAATGCAAACTTCTCGAGGTTTGGATACCTTGTCTCTGCATCCCTTAGGGCATGACTCATGTAGTAAACCGGGTGCTGCTTACCCTCAATCTCCCGCACCAGAATTGCTTCTACTTCCAACGAATTTTCTGTCAAATACAACTATAGAGGCTTAGTAGGAACTGGATTTACCAACAAAGGCGCCGAAGACAAATACTCTTTTATTCCCTGGAAGGCATCCTCATATTCTAAATTCCAATGGAAACTCTTCGCATTCTTCGGCCCTTTCAACGTGTTAAAGAATGACAAGCATCTTTCTGCCTACTTGGACATGAATCTCCTCAATGCTGCTATCTGACCCGTCAAACGCTAAACATCTTTGTAAGATTATGGAGACTTCATATCCTAAATATCCCGAATCTTTTCTGGGTTAGCCTCTATTCCCCTTTTTCTGACCAGGTAACCCAAGAATTTCCATGCTCCTAGCCCGAAGGTGCATTTGGTCGGATTCAACTTTAAATTATAACTGTCTGGAAGCACTTCTCCAAATCATCTAAATGACCCCGAACTGACATGCTCTTGATGATCATGTCGTCAACGTACACCTCCATGCTTTTCCCTAGCTACCCTGTGAACACGTAATTCATCATCTTATGATAAGTATCCCCCGTGTTCAACAATCCAAACGTCATCTTCTTATAGGCATACACTGACCGATGAGTAATGAAAGTCGTCTTTGGGATATCCTCTTTACACATTGAAATATGATGATACCCAGAAAAAGCATCCATGAAACTCAGCAAAGCATATCCCGAAGTCGCGTCGATAAGCTGATCAATGTGGGCCAAAGGATAAAAGTCCTTCGGGCATGCCTTATTCAGATCGGTGTAATCTATACAGACACGCCACTTCCCGTTCTTCTTCTGCACTAACACCACATTTACCATCCACTTTGGATAGTCAATTTCAAATATAAAATCCGATGCCAGCAGCTTTGCAATCTCTTCGTCAATTATCTTCTTTCTCTCTGGCGCGAAAATCCTCCTCTTCTGCCGAACTGGCTTCTTTGTTGGATCTACATGCAGCCTATGCTCAACATCTTTCTGACTTACCCCAGGCATGTTACTTGGAACCCAAGCAAAGATGTCAACATAACATCGAAGCAACTCCACCAGATTCGTCTGGAAAGGTTCCGGCAAACCCGAACCTATCTTTACAGTCTTTTCACTCTTTTTCGAAATCAGTTCAACCTCTTCAGTCTCTTCGACTGGCATAACCAATGGCTCTGTACTGCTTTGTAACGCCCCTAAATTCAGGTACTTGAAACCCGAATTCAGTGTTTTACGATACTATTTCTATGAGCGGAAATAATACTAATAATAATAACAATAATATAAATACCAAATTTAATTTACATATATCAGAGTCTAATCCTAAGTATGCAACCTTTACTACAATACATTACATGATAGATAATAAATATCATTGTCTAAATATTTTCTAACTATTACAAAAGATACCACAACACTTATTCTGTTTACTTTCCTTTTCCTTTGTTCTTGGCCGAACCTTCTAGCTGTTCACACTTAGCTGAAAATATTTAAATTAAGAAAGGATGAACATTTAAGTGCCCAGCAAGTAATAACAATTATAAATATAAGTTGAAAGAAGTAAATATTTTCTTTGTACTACACTTCTACAACGAATCAACAGTTGTGAATTAAACTGAATCAATAATAATAACATAAAAATTCTATATCAAATTTTTGAAACTACGTATAGAGTATATATATAGATTAGTCGATAGACTATGAACAATATTTTCTATTTTCGAAAAGGTTAAACAGAACTTCATCTGTAAACCGTCATAACTTACGGGCGCAAGGGTGTACATCCCATAGACCCTGTATTGATCAATACTACATGCAAGAACGATATTATCGTTCTTCTTTTCCTCCTTGGGCGCATAAAAGTTTTCCATATTCGGGATGTTCATACTTAGTCGGGAATCCGAACCAAAATAATTTGGTTGGATACAATAAAGTTTTATCTTGTTCAACGATAAATCTAAATATGTGCCTAGCTGGGTCAAATAGCTTAGACGGCTTTTAATTACTGTATACATACTGGAGATCAATATATATATATATATATATATATATATATATATATATATATATATATATATATATATATCAACATGTGATTAAATACAATGATTATCCAAGTGGGGACACTTGTATAACCATATTTAGAAATTAACGAACAAAATAAATATCTAAATTATACAATAATACTGTACTGATAAATAATAATCGGATACATAATTGATAACAATAGGGTTAATATTCTGACATAATGATAATATAATTCTGAAACTTTCTTACTTGTTTCTATTGCATAAAGTAAATGCAAAGGTAGGATACTTTCCTGGTCTGCTGCTTATAATACGCAACTTAGTTTTATCTTTTATAAAGCAACCTATCATTAATAAGATCATTCGTTTGATTAGAATATCACATCGTAACACATAATACTGGTTATTGTAGTCAGCATATAACCTAATCACATTGTCACATATGTTTAACAGTCATTGGATCACAAACAGACACGTAGCTAGTCAAATTATCTAAGTCTAGATAAATTTCTGAAATATGTCGGTATACCGACAGCTTTATCGGGTAATTATAGAGTCTGTAACAACCCGGGTCAAATCCCGAGTCCAGAACAAATCTTGGGTCAAATCCCAAGTCCGAATTGAATTAAATCCATCAAAATAAGGCCTCAAACCACTGGCCCAATAGTATATTCTTGGGTTATCTTAGCCCACCATAGGCTCACCCAAAAGGTCATGACTTGAAAGTACTATTGGTAGTAAATTATTTCTTTATATGCAGACAAATTTTTTCCCTATCTTTCGATGTGGGACTGGGGTGTTACAAACTCCCCCACTCTAAATTTCTGACGTCCCCATCAGAACCGATCACACACACAGCCCAAAGATCTTTGCCTCTCTAGCCATTGTGGGATAATACCGGATGGCTTCGTGCCCCCACCTCTGGACCTCCATCTCTCCATTGTGGGATAATACCACCAGCCTTCGTGTCCCCACCTTCGACAACCCGATCGGATGACCCGACTCGAGCTTTCGAGAGTCGGCTCTGATACCATATGTAACAACCCGGGTCAAATCCCGACTCCAGAACAAATCTCGGGTCAAATTCTAAGTCCGAATCGAATCAAATCCATCAAAATAAGGTCTCAAACCACTTGCCCAATAGTATCTTCTTGGGTTATCTTAGCCCACCACAGGCTCACCCAAAAGGTCATGACTTGAAGGTACTATTGGTAGTAAATTATTTCTTTATATGCAAACAATTTTTTCCCATATCTTTCGATGTGGGACTGGGGTGTTACAGTCTAAAACTCTATTCTATAGTTCAATAAATGTAAATATCAGTCATATTATTTTCCATAGCCTTATAATAATTTTTAAATAATTATTATAATTTATCATAATTTTTTTCAAACATTGGAATCATTATAAAATAATTTAAATATCAAATATATCTATTATCATTAATATTTAATTAATATTAAACTATTAATAAAACCATTACCAAAAGATTAAAGTTATTTATAATAACTTAAAATACTTTTAAAATATTAATATTATCCTTAAATAATTTTTAAAATAATTAAAATCACTTTTAAATAATTATCATTAATATTTAAATATTAATGTATTATTCACTAAAATATTAAAAGTCATTTAGTATAACATAATTTTTTTTTAATTCATTTATATCCTTTTTAAATTATTTTTAAATTAATAAAACCATTTTTAAACTATGTATTTAATATAATTATTAAATAAACTTAATATCATTTAATATTAAATTATTAATGAAATTTACCTTTAAATATTGAAAGTTATATTTTATAACTTAAAATACTCTTAAACACTTTATTTTTATTTAATATGATTTTTATAATATTAAAATTATTTTTTAAACCAATTTATTTAATATAAAAATTAAATAAATCTAATACCATTAATATTAAAATATTAATATTCTTCATATCAAAATATCAAAAGTTATATCTTATAACTTAAAATATTTTTATAATACCCAATTAATTTTTATATGATTTTTAAATCATTAATTCTATTTTTCATAATTTACTTAATATATTTATTAAATAACTTAATTATCATTAATATTAATTTATTAATGAAATTTATCACAAAATATTAGAAGTCATTAAAAATAACTTAAAATATTTTCTTATACTATAATATAATTTTAAATAATTTTTAAAGTATTAAAATCATTTTTAAATAATTTATTTAATATAATAATTAAATAAATTAAATGCCTTTAATATTCAAAAAATATTAAATATTTATGAAATATACTCAAAATTATCAAAAACTAATTTTTAGACTTTAAAATAATTTTAAGTAATTTAATTTATATTTTTAATAATTAACACTACAAAAAAATGGTGATTTTGCAACAAACAGTTTTCGTTGCTAAATGCGAAATTTCGTTGCCAAATGTCATTTGCAACAATTTCTCAGTCGTTGAACATTTCGTTGCGCAATGAGCGTTGCTAATTGTCTAGCAACGAAATTTTTTTTTTCCGTTGCAGAAAGTAATATATTTCACAACGAAATGTTATTTTCGTGTAAAATCATAAATCATTTAGCAACGAAATATTTTGTAACAAATTTATTAAGAAATTGTTACTGAAAAATAATTTTCGTTGCAAAATACGTCTAATTGGCAACAAAAAGAATCTTTTTATTTGCCAACGAAGATAAAATTCATTACATTTGAAACACATTTGCCAATGAAGTTTGCCATTACTGAACAATATAGAAATTGTTACCTTAATTAATTTTTGTTGCTAATTGTGTACTTTTTGGTAACGATGTTTGTTGCTAAATGTACAAAATAAACCGATCATATATTAATTTGCAACGAATTTTTTGTTGCCATTGATTTTATTATGGATAATTGTGATCAATTAGCAACGATACTATTCAAAGCTGATTGTTTTTCGAGAGCAACAAAAGTTGTCAATTAACGACGACACTATACGTTGTCTTTTGTTTTTTTATGCAACAAAAGTTGTTATAATTTACAATAATATAAATGTTATCTTTTGTTTATAGCAACAATATAAAATAAAACATAAAAAATATTATATACATCATTTAAAATCATTCACATTACAACATTGCAATATAATAGTTGGATAATTCATCCTTAAAATATGATGATCATTATTATACCAAAGGCTTAAATATGAATTAGTACCCTAAACTATAGGTCATATTCCACTTCGGTGATCCACCTTTCAATTTTGTCAATTAGGTGATTAAATTATCAATTTTTTTCAATTAAACAAAATTGAACACGCCACGTCAAAAATTGCCGACGTGGCCAATTTTGTGGGGTCTAAACATGTTTATGTGGCAAAAAAACACTTCATTATTCATTACATAAACTAATATGGGCAAATTTGTCAAACCCAAATTAGTTAATTGTGAAGGAAATGTAGGCTCAAAAAATTACTTATGCTCATAAAATAATTGCCCATAAAATATCCATACAGAAAAAAGCCCATCATCTCTCTTCTTCCCTTCTCTTTTCAGTTCTCTCCCTCACCCACCCACCCACCCACCCACCCACCCTAACTCTGCAAACGGCAAAACCATTACTCTCATTTTCTCTCTCTAAAATTAAACCACAATGTTTGAGGAGTCTGCATCAAATCCTTCAATCTGGGTATCAATGAACAGCTGATTCACCCCCACTGTTCTATTTGTGCTTCTTAATCTCATTATAGGCACCATTATTTTCAGCTCAGGCTTATCAAACCGAGACCAACAACAACAACAAGAACAAAAGCAAGAACAAGCAGATTCTCATCAAAATGAGCCACAGCACCCCAGGCTTGCTAGATCACCTTCGTTTTGGAAAAAGTGGAAAAACTATAGGGTTTCTTTAAGCTTCTAGATCTACCGATCCCTCATGCTATTGGGCATTTTAGTCATTTTATCATGCATATAGTTATGGCCATGGAAAGATACGGTGGACTGGTTGAGAGATCAGATCAGTTGGTGTTGTTAGCTCAAATTGTGAAGGAATTGTAGGTGGCGGCGGAGAGGATTTGGTAGCGGAGGTCGGAGGTGGCAATGGCGTTGCCAAAGAGGTTGTAGCCGGTGGATCTGAGGGCAGAGATTGTGCGGTTGACTTCTAGGTCGGTGATGAGTGCTGCGGAGGTGGTGGCGGAGAGGAGGGAGATGGCGAGGAGAGAGAGGAAACTAATTTGGGTTTGAGGAATTTGCCCATCATATAAAATGATTAGTTTATGTAATGAATAATAAAGTATTTTTTTGCCACATAAGCATGTTTAGACCCCACAAAATTGGCCACGTCAGCAATTTCTGATATGGCGTGTTCAATTTTGTTTAATTGGAAAAAATTGATAGTTTAATCACCTAATTTACAAAATTGAAAGGTGGATCACCGAAGTGGAATATTACCTATAGTTTAGGATACTAATTCATATTTAAGCCTATACCAAACTACTAAACTAATAACTTTTTATCACTCGCAAGAATGTACAGGGTTCGGGCAACAAGGGAAGCAGTTGCTACTATGGCTGAAGAGTTGATATTAGCTGCAATAAAGCAATATAAAACATGAGAAAAGGTAAAACAAAAGAAAAACAGAAAAAGCTATTATGCAACATGTAAGAGTGATGAATCAGGAAAGTAGAAAGAATTTGAGAACTCACTAAGGTCATCAAGATGACTGATAGAATTTGTTGTTGAAAACATTATCAAAATCTTCTAGAACAATTCCAGACAAAAAAGAGTCCAGTTAAAGACAACACAAAAATGAAATTTAGCTAAACCACAGTCATTTACAGTTGAAGTAAAATATAGATTTTTAAGTACTATTTTTCAGCATAACTATTGAGTTTTGCTTCAAGATGTGAAATCTTTTCTCCATTAACAACTACTAACAACAATGAGTTTGAGAAATATTCCCAACATAAATTTTGAAAAAAACAGGGAAATAATGTTAAGTTCTGCTTCTCCAGGGCCAGATGGGAACATCTTTGTAATTAATGAATTTACCATCAATAACATAATTCTTGATGCAATGCTAACATCATTGTTGAGACTTATATTAGGTAGTTAAATGAAACCAAACTACATATGGTTCACAAACCTTCTTCAGAAACGCCATCAACGATGATGGAGGTATCCCAGGATTTGAGACATTTACTGTTGAAATCTTAATGCTTTCAGTCCTGAGTGATTCTTGGGCATGCTCCAAGGCATTCAGTGTTTCACTTGTGCCAGATGAAACCTGCAAGACTACCCCATTATAAACCCTTTTCCAAGATCAACAGCCATGCTGCGGTGCGTCAAGGCTAGTATGTGTAGTTCACCAGCAGTCAAGTAACAAAGATGGAAGTAGGAACTAAACTGCAAGGTGCTAAAATAGCCTGGTCAATATGATTAACAGAAATGTATTATACCTCAAAGAAAAAAAAAATTCTTACCCCTACTGTATGAGCAAAAAAGGTTTTAACCCCCTCATCAAAGCCCTTTCCAACAGATCCAATTTCCAAAACCTAAAGAAAATTATCCAACATAGTAATAGTTAGCATGTACATTCACTCCAACAATCACCAAAATGATCAACATCCAAATAAGTTAGGAGAACCCACCAGTCTGAAGCAGCAGGAAACCAAAGAGTGCATGATATGACAAATAGATATTATGTTGCAACAGAGCACTTATAGAAGACCTAGTTGGAAATACTGTAAGGATTTGATAAATCAGCTATGAGCTATATAAACATAGCAATTACTACCTTAATACCTAATATGTTTTGGATCTGCAGTTGGGATGACATGTTGCACTTTCTAGATATATTAGATTATCCCTGGTGTCTACACTAAGAATATTCCACCTCAATTCTTCAGATAATTTCAACTTAAGGTATTATAAATTTCAACATAAGCACTAGCCTTTCTGGCTCATAGATTACTCATAGAAAATTTAACACATCAATGTGTAAATGGTTATAACTAAATGTTAGGTCAATAAACAAATGATAAAAACTTCGAATATAGTTGTATGGTTGAAGTATCGTGACAAACATCATTCGATAATAACTTTTGGCTAGGAAAATCAATATTCATCACAATAACATGCCCAGATGATCCACATATGCCTATGGTCATATTGTAAAATACACAATGAATTACTGTGTTTCACATGTCAGTCAATTGTGTTTCATTTTTGTCATGATGACATGAAAAAATTCGAAGTTTTTGTCAAAGATGGGGACTACTTGAGTTAAACATGTAATAGAAATTGTGAAACCAAACAACATCAGATTGAAACTTTTGTCCTGAAAGCATCTGATAATATATTACAAAGTAATCCAATCAGTTCAAGTGCCATCCTTTTTTGTTGACAAATACAGTTCAAGGCCAATTCAGTTGTAACAGATTTAAAACCCCTTTCAATATAAAATAAAATAGTTTGACTTAAACAAGATAAGAAGATTACCGTTTCAATCAATGTATGGTTAATCCCGCTAAATAGCATCTGAATGTTGATCAAGTTCAAGAAGAAATCTACGGCTACCAAGGTAGCCCCAAGCCTCTCCAGTGAAAACCACAAAACCAAGCTATGCAATATCAGCAGGACAAGAAGTTTAGAATTAGATTAGCCATAAGAAACCTATGATGCATTTTAAGTATACAGAAGGATGACATTCAGTACAGCAAGTTAAAACAAGATGTAATCAAACGAATAAAAGGCAACAGGATCCACAAACTATAACAATATGTCAATATATAAAGTGCCTCCAAGTTAATTACAATGCACGCGTAGTTAGACAAAACTAATAGGTCAAAAGGGATCAACAATCGCTTTTCAATGGGTTAGTTCATCAAGATCATAACCATGTAAGGTACAAACAATGAGATTATCCACTATTACCAATACAGTGTTAATGTGTTATTAATATTATGCACCCATTTGAGCTAAAAACATGCTCTTTTGAATTTAGCAAACAAGAGTGCAAAAAATTTTAAACGCAATGTAGAAGCTAATTTCATACAAACCTGTTTAGCAAGGTCACTCAGACCGTCAACACGTGAAAGAGCATCCACTGCAGCCAGTAGTGAGATTAACCCCTAGAGTAGTTTAAACATAATTTTCTATGTCAGTTAAGGAATAAGAATCGAAAGAAATATACAGAACTTAAGTTCAATTCATACAAAAAAAAAAAAGAAAAATTCACCTCATCATCTCCAACTGGTTTCTTCAGGAACCGATTGACATTCAAAACCTAAATACCAAATAAAACAAAATAATAATCAATTAATAAACTAATTACTCACATCACACCATCAAATAAAGCAGAAGAATTGGGGAAAAAACTAGGGTTTTAGCGATTGGATGTACCTGGACTTGAGCGGTGGAAGTGGGAGAGTTGAGATTGTCGGAGAAAGAAGCAATGGCGCACATAAAAACCTTTTTCACCGCCACTTTCTCCCTCCTCCTAGTTCTCCTCCATCCGCCGCTCCATCAATTGCAGGGAATCAATCGCTAACACAATTTTTCTGAGTTTTGAACACACAAAAAAAAAGAAAATTTAAATTAGAATAAAAAAAATAAAAAATTTGAAATTTTCTTTGTGTTGTTTCTGAGTTTTTAATAAAAAAAATAAAAAATTTAAAATTGAGGATATGAGTTATAATTAAAATTTATTACTCCCTCCGTCCCAAGATAAAAGTCCTGGTAGACTTTTCACGCATATTAAGAAGACGAATAAAATGACAAAATTGTCCATCATAATGTCATTAAATATGGAGAGAGAATTAGAATAAGAAAAGTATGAGATATTTAATGCTACGGGCATAATAGGAAAAAATGTGTAAAAGTCTAGTTATTAAAAGAAAGTGGACATTTAACATGGGACAACCCAAAATAGTAATAAGGACTTTTATCCTGGGACGGAGGGAATATATTAAAAGTTGAGGATAATATGAGAATTATAAAAATATTACTTATTCTAATTTATTTTACGTCCAAATCAGGTCAATTTTGGACGAAAAATTTTAGCAGAAAAAGTGGTCAAGTTTTCTATCCATTTCTTTTCTTTTTCGTTTATTAAAAAACTCAGAAACATAAGAATTAGAAAGAAAACTTAAATTTTTCGTCCATTTCTTTTTTTTTCCTGTCCATTTTAAAACTCAGAAACAGACAAACGACTCTTCAATTTTAAGTTACTATTGTCAAATTCCCAAATTTTTTGTCTGATTGGACTTGAAAAAATATATTAAAAACTTACTACACATTCAGATCCAAATTCATTAATTTAAGAACAATTTTTGGAAATAAAAAACTTTATTTTTTAAAAAACGCTTTAATTTTTTTAAAAAAGATTTTATTTTTAAACGAATATTTTTAAAAAAATAAAAACTTCAACTAAAGTCGGTGGGAGTAAAAGCTCTCACATTTAATTTGAGAAAAACTACTGAACGCCATTTAAAATGCTGTTAAATTTTGGATTTTTTTTCACTAAAAATCAGAAAGGCAACCAACGCCACCTTAAAAAATATTTTTTTTAAAAACGAATTTTAAAAAAATTATCTTTTTTTAAAATAATTTTATTTGTTAAAGAAATTTGAAAAAAATAAAAATGTAATCCAATGCCAAACTAACCGGCATTGTAACTTTTTTTTAAAAAAAATTATAAAGCAAATTTGTAAAAAAAATAGTAAAATGTAACATCACTTTAACTGACGTTGGAATCTCTTTTTTTTTTTAATTTCTTTGATCTCTTGTACTTGTCTACAAACATCAATATTCTTTTTATGTTTATTCTCTGTCATCGACGTTGGAAATGAAGGAGTATATAAGACTTCAGCTATAAAAATATAAAAATAAAAATTCTAATGTCAATTAAAGTGACGTTGCATCTTACTCTTCTTTTTTACAAATTCGTTTTTTTTTAAAAAAATTTAAATAAAATAGGGATAAAATTGATATTGAATTAATATGGGTCAAACTAACTTATTAGGAATGACTTATAAGTCATTTTTAAATAACTTTATTTTGTTTTAGTTCATAAAACATAATAAATTTTTCTTCATATTTTATGTTTTCTCTTAAAACTGATAGTATTATAATTTAATTTTATAATATATTTTGAAAAAAGGTAAAAGGATAACTAGGAATAGGTAGGGGTATATCATTACTATTATTCTTTTTTATGTTTTATTTTTGGACTTAAAAATATGATCGTGATTTAAGTTACTCCTTCCGTTTAAGAATAAAAGTTCTTATTATTTTATGTAATCTTAAGTTAAATATTTACTTATATTAAATAATCTATTTTTACAATAATTTGTGCGTAATATCCTTAGTATTAAATGTCATATTTTTATTATTTATAAATATTTATATAATATCACTAGTCATGTATAGAAAAATATGCAATTATTTATAAATATGCTTGGCAATTAGTTGTTACGGGTACTATTTCAACAACCATAATCTATATCGTTGATCGCAACATTGGATGGCACAAATTGGAATAGATTAGATTTCCCCCTGCCGCTACAGGCTGTAGCGACATGAGAAATTACTTATTTGCCCCTCATTTGCTCATGCTATGCTACACTTATATTATAATTTTACATGTGAGCATTGCTAACGTGACTTCTTTTGAATTTTTTTTTCAAAAAATTGTCTTTGCACAAATTTGAACTCACAACCTCACATTTCAAACTTTGGTCACATGACCATTGGAGCAACCAAGTCAACTATTAATATTTTGCAATGATTAATCTTTATATCCAAATGATAATAATAGTAATAATAATAATAATAGTAGTAGTAATAATAATATTAAGAATAATACTCCCTCCGTCCCAGGATAAAAGTCCTTATTACTATTTTGGGTTGTCCCATGTTAAATGTCCACTTTCTTTTAATAACCAAACTTTTACACATTTTTTCCTATTATGTCCGTAGCATTAAATATCTCATACTTTTCTTATTCTAATTCTCTCTCCATATTTAATGACATTATTATGGACAATTTTATCATTTTATTCATCTTCTTAATATACGTGAAAAGTCCACCATGACTTTTATCCTGGGACGGAGGGAGTAATAATTATTGTTATTATTATTATTATTATTTTGAAGTTATTATTATTATTTAAAAATAATAATTATTATTATTCTTAATATTATTATTATTATTACTATTATTATTTTGAATGATGGGTGGACCTACATTAGGGCTGTGGGGTCCATGCTTTTAGGGGCTTTGAATTTTTTTGTATATATATTAGGTACTTTTTTTGCATATTTAAAAAATATATATTCTTAATGAATAATATTTTGTTCATTTCACTGAATGAGTTTCATTTTGACTTTTTGGGATAGATTTCAAAATTGTAAAATTTAAAACTATGGGAATTAATTTAAATTAGACATTATAATCAAAAATATTACTCACTCTATTTCACAAAAAGAATTTTCTTTGCAAATTTTATGAATTTTAAGGACATATTATTTCTGTATTTACTAAATTATAGAGTATTTAGTCTTGTATTGATGGTATGAATTTAAGATACAGTATCATATTTTATACATTAAAATCTTATTTATTTTTATTATTTCTTTTCAATTTTTTTTTATTAAAAACCAATATTTTATGCATTAAAATCTTATTTATTTAGTCTCTTTATATACAAGGGTAATTATGTTTTTTCTTTTTAACTTAAAATATGTTCTATTTTTTTAAAAAAAAAAATTCGCTCCCATAACATAAAATAAGAGTCCCCCACTGATTCAATGTATAATAGGACTCAGCTTTGAATAGCAAATATATACATTCAATCTCATGTTTTGATATAAATATTAATTCTTGCAAATTACTAACAGCTAGGCTCGTGGTGCTCGGGTGGGCACTAATGTTCCAATTAAGAGGTTGCAAGTTAAAATCTGAGGAGAGGTAGTTTTCTGGGAAAAATTTAACAGACACCGTTAGCAGCTAACGCATGTCAAATTACAATATAAAATACCACGTCATGTAAATATTTATAAATATATATATTTTAATATATATATATATATATATATATATATATTTACAAATAAATATTCATATAAATATTTATAAATTTATCACTAAATATTTGTGACAACCCGGAAATTCAGATTGTCCAAAATTTAAGATTAAAGAATTAGTTATTAATAAAATAAATTTTTAATGATATTATTTTGTGCTATGTGTTTATTAATCGTTCTAGAACCTAGGATGGTTATTAATCGGGAGGATTCTGGCTACGAACTATACTAAACGAGTAAGAATTTTTAAGACGAAAATAAATTTTTTCCAGAAATAAAATATTTCTGGGAAAAAAGACGAAATAGGCACTATTCACCCGACGAAACCCTAAGGGTTAGGGTTTAAATAACCTAAGCCTTTCCGAGATTTTGGTATGTTGAAATGACATTCTGTCGAAAGATTTGATGATAATATATCGTGAAAAGTTAAGCAAGCCGATAAAAGTTTTTTTTGAAAAACGTGCAGAAATCGGACTACTTTCAAATAATTGCACAATGATCAACACACACAAACACACATTCATATAACAATTTCTTTGAAAAGTGGCGGTCACCGTGGTAACACGGATGTCGGGGGGTGCCTAACACCTTCCCTCCACATAATCATGCCCCCGGACCCAAAATAAATCTCTGTTTCACAGACCCGTCTAGCAGTGTCAAATCACTGGGTCAATGTGCAAACCTTTTCGGTTACGTTGGTGCAACCAATTAAATACACCAACTGGCGACTCTTAAAGTTAAATCGTCGACATTATACATGTCGGACCTTTTTCACTTGTTTTTTCAAACAAATCTCACATTAACATGAGAACACCAAAAAATAAGTAACGAAAAGGAACAACTAAAAATCCCAACGTCGACAGGTGGCGACTCTGCTGGGGACTCCAGTAAGAGGGCTTAAGCCGCTATTAAAAGTTTTTAAAACTGTTATATGCTTGTGTGTGAATGTTGCATTTATATTTATGATGAATGTGTACGAATACATCTTAATTACTTCACTGCTAAATATCTATCTGTGATATTAGTGCTTCACACATGTCATCATTTTGCATAAACGGTGAGACACGTTGTAAGTGAATGTATGTTGTGTGGTCCCTCCACCAGGAGGCTATCCTGTCGGTGTTTGATTACTAAACTCGTGGGAAGAATAATTCCCCGGGGCTCAGGAAAGGCACCACTCAGATTCGCTCCAGTTGAACGACTGGATTAACTTCTCGTCAAGTAGATTGCGATGATCTGGGAACCTTCATGCCAAAAAGCCGCGAGAGTAACCCTAAGATAGGTCAGCCTCTGATAAACCAAACACAGAGGAAAGTCTCTTCATACTTTATATTTTCAATTACTTGTAAAAGCATTTACTTGTAATTTATTCCATGTTCATCCATATGTAATGGAAAATATGAAGAATATCTGTGCATGCATGACATGTTATCAATTAACAACCGATTTTGCAGGACAAAATTCCTAAACGGACATGTTATGATAACATTTACATTACCCTAAGACTAAACTACGTAAGTCTTTTATAGGGAAGCAGTTGGGCCTGTTACCCGCTCAAAATCCTGAAAGGCCACGAGCCTACAACCAATCATGACTTCTTCTGACCAGTCTAATGCTGTCTTCCGAGAAGAATTTGACGGATTGAGTAAACAAATTGCAGACTTGGCCATTCTACTGAAAGAATTGCACTAGTCCACTCAGGGTACAAAGATACCTACACATACAGAATCCCCTACACAAGGAGGAGTTCAAGGTCTGGAAAAAACAATTCCAGAACCTCAGTTGGATACAACCAACAAAGACCCTAAAAACACTCATCTCAACGGAGATCTAAACAATGGCGATATTAGGAAAAAGGTCCTTCAAATGGAGGAAACTATTCGTGTTCTCAAAGGGATTGGAACACATGGCAGTGTTTCATATACAGACCTTTGCATATTTCCTGGTGTTCATTATCTAGAGAAATTCAAGACCCCTGATTTTGAGAAATATGACGGATTAGGGGATCCTTATACACATTTAAAAGTGTTCATTGGAGAACTTGGGTCTTACGCAGAAAATGAAAAGCTCAGAATGCATTTGTTTCAGAAAAGTCTGACTGGAGAAGCCCGTTCATGGTATACTAAATTAGATAACTCAAAGATCCATAGCTGGGAAGAGTTGGCTCACGCCTTCCTTACTCAATACAGTTTTTAATCTCAAATGGCTCCTGATCGGTACCAAATTACCAAGGTCAAGAAATAGTCTAATGAGTCATTCAGAGAGTACGCTCAAAGGTGGAGGCGCTTTGCTGCTCAAGTTATTCCTTTTATGACGGAATCAGAAATGGTCATGACTTTCATAGATGTACAAGAAGCTCCTTTCTATGAAAGAGTTCTAGCTGGTATTGGCAAACCATTCTCTGAAATGATCAAGCACGGAGAAATGGATGAGATGGGATTGAAGTCCGGTAAAATTCAAGACCTAGCCGCTCTTGAAGCTGTTGCTGAGCACATCCAGTCCGGATCTTATGGAAACAACCCCCGGAGGGTCCATAAAAAGAAAGAGGAGGATGTTTCCTTGATACTACAAGGACAAAAAGGCAATCAAAGCATGCCTATGCAGAGGAGAAACTACTCCCCTTTTCCAGCACAATCTTCAAACCCTCCATTGTCTAAAAGTGGAGAAGTAAAGTGACCTCGAACGTTTACACCCTTAGAGGACACACTCGAGAATGTTCTTGCTCTTCTGACTGCTCAGAATAAAATTACACATCTTCTTCCACCGGCCAAACCTAATGGGAGTGGTTTTAATGCTACTCAGAAGTGTGCCTATCATGCCGGAGCACCTGGACATGATACTCAAGATTGTTGGGCCTTGAGGCATAAGATTCAAGATCTAATAGACAATGGTGAGATCGTGGTCACCAAACCAGATCAACCTCATGTGCAAGACAACCCTCTTCCTCAACACAAAGAAGAAGAGGTCAACATGATCAGTTGGAGAACTGTACAAGGTTCCAATTCTAACGGCGAATCATCCCAATCCATCAAAGATGGTGTTGACAAATGAGATTATGCAAATTTCCAGTTTACCATGGAACAAAAGATGAAAGCTCTTTGCAAACAAATTGAGCAATTGGCAGAACTGGTGACCCACCAGCATCAAGTCACACGCCAATTAATCAGGCATGAGCATGCCTATCTCCTTCCTTTTGTTATGAATGCCTCCTCACCACCTTCAGAAAGAGAAGCTATGGAGGATAAGGTTGCGAAGGGAGCAAATGCTAAAGCCCATCGGGATTTTGCCAATAAGAGGAAATTCACCTATTTGGGCCAATCTATGTAGGAGATACTACAGATGTTGATCAACGAAGGAAGAATTACCTTCCTTCTCCCTCCAATCGATCCCCGTTCAGGACGGTTCAATCCTGATGAAATGTGTCAATATCATTCACATTCTCGCAGTCACAACACAAAAGAATGCTGGGCACTCCGCCATCTTATTCAAAATTATATTGATAGCGGTGTCCTACAAATAGCAGATGATTATATTGTACAACTCAAGCGTGGGAATGCATGTCCTACCAAATGGAAGGGATTAGTAGCAGTTATATCTGTAGAGGATGATGAGATTGTCAAAGTATTTCCCATACAACCAATTCAACTCAAAGGAGTTGACAATCCTTTGAAAGTGGTCGCACCAGAGCCAATTTCTTTATCTTGCAGACCACAATATCCTATTTTCAGCTTACACAATGTTCCATGGAATTATGGAGAAGCTGAAGGATCCACATCTCATATTACTGCTATAGTGTCGAAGGAAAATCCACTGTATCTTCCTCAACGGGTTAGTAAACCTACTTGCGAAGCAAAGGGAAAGTTGCCCATGGAGAAGATTAAAAAATTCCTCCGCACTATGGGCCACAATGAAGGCAAAGTGGTTTTAAGCTTGCGAGAAGTTCCACACCAGATTTCAATACAGGACTTGGTTTTCTCTTCTGAGGATCATCGGAAGATCTTACTGAAGGTTTTAGAAGAAGCCTATTTGCCAAAATCAGTTCCCAAAGGGACCGGTCATTGCAAGCCATTGCATATTACAGTTTTGTCTTTCGGGTACATGCTAGCTGCAGTTTTGATAGACGGAGGCTCATCTCTAAATATTTGTCCTTATGCCACCTTGGTGAAGATTAATGTCAATCTCATGTGGTTCCCCAAAGCAGCCATACGGTTATCAGAGCTTTTGATGAATCCCGACGAAATGCCGTTGGAAAGATTGAATTGCCAATTGAGATTGGTCTAAATACATTCAATGTATCCTTCCATGTCCTCAAAATAGACTCAGGATATAATCTGCTATTGGGGAAACCATGGATACACATGGCTGGAGCTGTTCCCTCCACGCTACATCAACAACTCAAATACATTATCAACAGCAGTCTAGTCACTGTCAATGCTGAGCCGGATTGTCCTGAACAAGGAACTCTACCAATCATCAGCTTCAATTCAGAAGTTGAACCGGCCAGTTTCCATACTTTAGAAGTGAGTAACACGCAATACCATTCTATTGGAGCGCCACTTCTCATACCCAAGATTTCTGCCGAGGTTATGTCGGCCACTCAAGAAATGATGTCATTGGGTCATCAACCTGGACAAGGGCTTGGTAAAGATAAGCAGGGTATTAAGCACCCTATTCAAATGTCCAGTCAAATTGGAATAGCCGAACTAGGCTATTCTGCCAATTCCACTCACAGGAATCCTCATAAGCACAAGCAGGTTCCTCAAGCTTCCGCCGCACGACGATTTTCTATACCTTTACCCCATGAGCTAATGCAGTCTCTAGTAAAGGTGCCATCCCATGTTGTGGCCAAAATGTTTCCTAAACTAGCGCCAATCAAAGCTAAAGAGGTGCTGATTCCTGATCCCGAAGCAGAAAAAAAGGAACGGAAACGTAAACATGACATTGCCTTGATGATGGCAGGCATACGCATCATTGCTCATGATGAACATACAAACAGATACACCGCAGACGATGATTGCCCAGATGTCATGGTTATCATTCGGGAAAAGGAGGACAATGACGATCCTTCCATCACTGCAGTCCATCAGGACTTTGCCCTCGACAATTGGAGCAGCACTCCATGCATTGGTTGGCGAGGGTAAAATGGGCAGAAAAATCCCTCTGCCCTATTGATAACTTTAATTGCTTGCTTTCCTTTACAATACTAGAAGTTATTTTATCAAGTACATGCTAACACTTTTGTATGATCGAACAATTGCAAATATTAAGTGAAAGCATCTTTTGTTTCAGGACTCTGAATTTAGATGTGCCTGTACTTACTGATGAAGTGCCTTCTCTCCACGAGGACTGTAACTTTGATGCAAAGTTGGACTCAAACTTGATGGACATCCAAGAGGACATTGAGACACCTCAGGAGATTAAGGAATGGGTCGCAGACAAACCCAAACCCAATCTTGATCAAACAACTTCTTTCAATCTTGGAACCTTAGACAACCCTAAGCTAATCCAAATTGGTTCAGACCTTACCACAAATCAACGGAATGACATGGTTGCACTATTAACCCAATTCCAGGATGTGTTTGCATGGTTTCATGAAGACAAGGTGGGTTTTTCCACTGACATTGATCTTCATCGCCTTCCCATCAAAGAAGGATTCAAGCCAGTCAGGAAAAAACTCAGGCGATTGAAACCTGAGTGGAGTTTAAAGGTCAAAGAAGATATTGTGAAACAATTTCAAGTTGGCATTATCATGGTGTCCACATATTCGGAGTGGATATCCAACATTGTTCCCGTGCCTAAACCAGGGGGAAAGGTGCGAGTTTGCGTGGATTATCAGGATTTGAACAAAGCTTGCCTTAAAGATAGCTTTCCCGTGCCCTTTATCCACATTCTTATTGACAATACTGCTCAATACGACATGTACTCCTTTGATGATTGATTTACGGGGTACCATCAAATTATGGTCGCTTAGGAAGATCGTGAAAAAACTTCTTTCATCACGCCTTGGGGAACCTTTTGCTACAGACGGTTGTCATTCGGCTTCATCAATGCCGGGACAACCTATCAGCTAGATATGATGGCTCTTTTCCATGATTTAATGCACAAAGAGATAGAGATCTACGTGGATGACATCATTGTTAAATCCCAGAAGGAGGAGGACCACTTAGACCATCTCACAAAACTTTTCAACAGGTTGCGTAAGTACAACTTGAAGTTGAATCCCGGCAAGTGCGCCTTTGGTGTTAAGTCAGGCAAGTTGCTAGGTTTCCTAGTCAACCACAAAGGGATTGAACTGGATCCTACCAAAATCCAGGCCATCAAGGAAATGCCCATTCCTCATACAGAGAAGGAAATACAAGGATTTTTGGGAAGAATCAACTTCATTAGCAGATTCATTTCTCAACTCATAGCAACCTGTGAGCCAATCTTCAAGTTATTAAGGAAGAAATCCTCCATGAAATGGAATGATGAGTGTTAGAAAGCCTTCCTGACAATCAAAGAGAAACTGATTAACACTCCTATTTTGGTACCTACTAGGGATGATGTTCCCCTGTTCATGTACCTATCCATAAATGACAATGCCATGGGCTGTATGCTGGGATAAAAAGACAATAGAGTCCAAGAACGAGCTATCTATTACCTCATCAAAAGATTCAGCATCAGTGAACACAAGTACACTCTGATTGAGATGACTTGTTGTGCTTTAGCATGGGCATCCATGAGGTTACAACATTACCTCCATGGTCACATAACCCATCTCATATCCCGAATGGATCCTCTCAAGTATGTGTTCAATAAGCCCATACTGAATTGTCGACTCTCCAGATGGTAGTTAATCCTAGAGCAATTTGACATCGTCTATGTGATGCAAAAGTTTGTCAATGGTCAGGGAATTGCTGATTAACTGGCCGCCGCACTTACAGGGGACTACAAACCCTTGGAAATATACTTTCCCGATGAAGGGGTAATGATAATTCAACAACAACACCAGTACAATACATGTCGTACGTGGAGAATGTATTTTGATGTAGCTGTTAACACAGAAGGCTCTAGAGTTGGAGCAGTCCTAATATCCGGTAAGGGGGAACAGTATCCCGTCGCCGTCAAATTACAGTTTGTCAGCACCAACAACACAGTTGAGTATGAAGGCTGTATCATGGGGCTAAAACTTTACCGTTCAATGGGCATCATGCGGTTAAATGTCTTTGGGGATTCTGAATTGGTAATCAAGCAATCCATAGGAATCTATCAAACCAAAAAATTACATTTGCTGCCTTATCATCAGAAAGTTTTATAGACGGCTTTGGAGTTCGAAGAAATCTCCTTTCTACACATTCCTTGTAATAGGAATGATTTTACAGATGCATTAGCAATGCTGGCCTCCTTGGTTTATATACCGTACAAGGAAAACATGCCAAACATCACGTTTACTCTATAAAGAGCCCCAGTCTATGAGAATTACGTTGGAGAAGTATCGGATGAGCTACCTTCCATCCACAATCCTTGGTATCAAAGCATTAAGGAGTATCTACGAGATGGATCTACACCCGCTAAGGCGAGCCTAATTGAGAAGAGGCGAATTCATCGACTTGCTATTAAATTCTACCTGAGCAAAGATGCACTCTATAAAAGAGATGCTGGATTAGGTCTCCTCAGATGTCTGGATAAAGACCAAGCTCAGAGACTCATGGATGAGATCCATGATGGAGTATGTGGCCCTCACATGAGCGAACCCCTACTTGTCAAGAAGATCCTCAGAACGGGGCATTATTGGCTTACACTCAAAGTTAACTAGGATAATCACGTCAAGAGGTGCTATCTGTGATAACCCAGGATTTCGAATAATCCAAAATTTGCGAATAATTTTTTTTTTATTAATATTAATATTAATTATCAATTTTGTGACAAGTTTCTATGATACGTGTATCGAGAAGGTCAATTTATGTTTTGACTAATAAAATTAGAGTAGAGTTGTGCTTAACGGAGAATAGGAACCCTAACCCTAATTTTTGGAACGGGATTCGATAGAAAATATAATTAAAATAATTATATTAATATGTATGTGTTTGAACGGCATAAAATTTTTGATCAATGATTGATCGGATAAAGTTCAATATTAATAACACCTAATAAGAGATTAGAAAACCTAATCTCAGGATTAGAAACACTAATGTGCTGTTAGAAACCCTAATTGTACGTCGAGAAACCCTAATTTCAAAACCGGGAGTTATAAACCCTAAATTAGGAAACCCTAATCCTAATTGACAAGCCTATGGGTTCATTAAACTTAAATATGATTAGAAAACTTTAATTATATTTTTGTATATTAATTTTTCTATTTAGAAAACCTAATTGCATTTTAGGAATTTTATTTTCTAATTTGTGAACCCTAAATTTGAAAATTGTGGGAATTAGAGTTTTAAAACCTAAAGGGTTTAAATCTTAAACCCTAATCCAAGCCCCAAACCCTAAGGGTTTGTACAAATTCCATGTTTACCATTTAATTTAAATTACAAAAGACCAAAATGCCCTTTATGGAGATTTTATTAGATTACTTGTATATCTTGCCAAATCAAGAGTTGGTCACCAACTCTCTTGACTTTGTGACTCCAAATCCCAGCAAATCATCTCCAAATGACAGCTATCATCAACCATTCAATGAATCAAAGCAATATATATAAGATTTAGAGAGAGAAAGTTCATAAAAGTTAACCATTTGGTACACAAGCTCTCACCAACTCTCATTCTCTCTCAACCTCCGAAAATCCATTGTAAATCAGTCACTAAAATAGCCCTAGATCAACCAATATCAGATTTGAGAGCTAAGATCAAGAATTTAAAGCTAGAAGGTATAAACCCAAACTCAACTTTGATCTTGTATGCTAAGAAAATAATTGTTTATGTGTTTAGATTCATGCTAGAATATGTTTTTAGTTGATCTATGATGATCCATCATGGATCCATAGCATCAAAGTGTGATAAAATCGAGTTTTTCAAAATCTGTTCTTGAACATTTTCAGTGGTCTGACAAGTAATGTCAGTCGCTCTAGATCATGGTGTCTTTATGATTTGTGATGTTTTATTGTTGGAATCTATAGTCTGGTAGGTGTTCTTTAATCTGGAAGTGGTAGTGAAACCATTAGATAGCTAGATGTCAAGTTATTTAGGGTCAAACAGCATTGACCGACGTTGACCGAGTAACATTCTGAGTAACCCAGAATGTGATGAACTGTGTCTGACAAGAAGTTCTAAGGTTTAGATCTGTCAGGTTTTTTGTGATATGATGTTGTTGTTGTAACCATTTGGTAGTCTGTAATAGGGGCTTTAGATTCATGTATTTAGAACCTCCATAACATCCTTAAATCGAGCACAGTGGACGGTCAAAAGAGGCCACTTGGCCACGATTTGTGTTTCTGGGAAAAACCCAGAAATGGAAGAACATGACTTTTTGACATACTTTGACCGTATGTTTCATGACGATTCTGTTGTTAACAAACTCAGTTAATGCTTTAATATTGTTCCTTGATGTATGGACAATAAGTTTGAACCTTTAAATCACATAAAACACGACCAGAACATGGATTAAAATAGGTTGAAAAGTCACCGGTCGATGTTCTGGGTTTCTGAAGAAACCCAGGTTGGTCTGACAGTGAGTTTGGGAGGATGGATCTATTAGCTTATTTGTTGTTTTGAACAAGTTGTTGGTTTATACTTGTAGTATTACATATGAACTACATAAGCAATGTCTTAGTTTGCCCAGATCATGAATATACTGAGATTAAAGGCTGGTCAAAGGTGATTGGTGGATAAGCCGGCTGTCAGTGTTCTTGGGCTCAAGAACACCAACAGCGACGCTTTCTGTCGCTAAAGACCTATAGCGACGGTTTTATTTATTTTATTTTCTGAATATTCCGAAAATTATTTAAAAATAGAAATAAATTCTAAAAATTACCAACAATGGTTTTAAAAATTATTTTAAATTATGAAAAATAATTTTTGACCAATTGGAATATTTTTCTTTAATATTTATAATTATTTAAATATTAAAGGTAGTTAATTTATTTAATTAGTGTATTAAATAAATTAGGGAAAAATGATTTAATATTATGAAAAATCATTTTAAATAAGAATAATGTATTTAAAAATATTTTGAGTTATAAAATGTAACTTTTAATATTTTTGGAGAATTTTCATTAATAAATTAATATTAATGATGTTTGATTTATTTAATTATTATATTAAATAAATGAATTAAAAGTGATTTTAATGATTTAAAAATCATTTAAAAGTGAGAAAAATGGTTTTAAAATATTTTAAGTTATAATTAATGACTTTTAATATTTGGATAATAATTCATTAATATTTATATATTAATAGTGATGATTTAAAAATGATTTTAATTATTTTAAAAATCATTTAAGTAGAATATTGATGATTTAAAAATATTTTAAGTTATTGATGATAACTTTAATATTTTGGAATGTATGTTATTAACATGTTGATATTATTAAATATTAATAATGATACGATTAATTGATAATTAAATCATTTAAAAATAATTCTGATATTTGAAAAATTATTATAAATTATAATAATTGTTTGATAATTATTAAAAGCTTCCGGAAATTATTATAAACGATATTTGACTTATCTAAAATAATATTGAAGCTTAGAGACCAAGTTTAATTGACAATCAATGTGTTAATTGTCGGATAAGGTGACCAGAATACCGAGAATGGACCGAAATCCAACCAGACTGAAATAGTTAGACTTGATAAGTGTTTATATAGGTTATAAACACTAATGTGGCTATGTGGTAATGTGCCTAGGAGAAGCTTGACTGTAAAATACAGTGTTATGTGTTATAAATGATTGTACTAATTGTAAGACCGATATTGTTGGTTATAGGTCTTACGAACGCAGTTAATTATATTGTGTAGCTGTAATCAACGTGGAAGGCAAGTTTCCTAACTCAACCTTGAGTTATATTTCATTCAATTATTATAGTGGTTAATTATTGTTAATTACACCACATCCAGGGAAGTTATTATTGATTATTCGCAGTTAGTGCATGCTTAATAATTCAAATTGAATTACTGATTTAAAAATATATATTCGTAGAATTACTGTTGTTGAATATTCAAATCTGTAGAAGTTAGAATTGACAGTACAGATAATTTCTGTTCATTGTCAAATTGTGTTGAGAAATGTCTTAGCTAATTATTCTGGCTAGACAAATATTTGTTAGAACTTGATAAATTCAAGAAAATAATTCATTTGTTATTGGTAGAATCGATGCCAATTAATTCGGCAAGATCGATAAGTAAATAGAATTTTAAATCACAATATTTCGTTGTAAAATCAAAATCTTGATTCTAAAACTGAGAAGAACAACCTTTTATATAAAGGGAACATTTTGGGTCGTGAATTCGACCTTTGCGCGCGTTTTGAGTATTATGCATAATATAGGGTACACGGAGTTAGCCGGCTCTAAGTACTTGCAGAGGGGTATGATTTAATCTTTATGGTTATCTGATACTCCTGGTATATATCAAAGTAAATCTTTGATGGATACTGATGAATGAGTTTTATACACATGAATTGGATACATTCGAGCTTAATTTATTGTTGTTCTCAAGTCTTTTAGGTTGTTTTTATGTGTTTGTGTCTATTCATGCATGTTTTATATTGTTTTGTAGGAATTGGGACAAAAGTTACTTGGATCGATGTTTGGGGTGGCTAGATTCGCGTTTTCGGCTTGCCATTTACACAGCAGTCACTTCAGAGCCAATTTGACTATAGGTCCGGATATTATTTTACGAAACTTCAAGAATGAAAGTTGTAGATCTACTTTTCCTCTTTCCGTATCATCTTGAATCATCTAAATCGGAGTTCGGACGAAGAAGTTATGGCCATTTTCCCAAAGGACGTCGGAGCAGAAAATGTTGGAAAAACAGCAAGCGCCTAGGCGCTCCAGCCAAGGCCAAATCAAGCGCCTAGGCGCTCCAAGTCAGTAACCTTAAGCGCCTAGGCGGTCCAGACAGTACATTTTCAAGCGCCTAGGCGCTAGGAAGCAGAGTTTTGCGTTTTGGGCGAATTTTGACACCTTTTTGACTCCAAATTGGATTGGGTTTGTTTCTAAGCTAAAAATTAGACTTGTAACCTATAAATACATGATGTAAGGCATAAAATAAGAGGAGATTACATAGCTTAGCTTAGAGATTACATAGCTTAGCTTAGGGATTACATAGATTAGACTAGATTAAACACTCCTTTAGATTAGAACATAACCCTAGTTCTAATTAGATTTGGAGATTGAAGCAACTTGGAGACCATTGAAGATTTGAAGTAGGAGCAAGGAGGGAGCGTCAAGTCTACTGACAATAGATTATTTCTTCTCATCTTCTTCTATCTTTATCTTTTAATGATTATTCAATTGTGGATTCTTAGTTTAAATTCAATAATAATGAACTAATTCTTTGTTTGAGATTACAATGGATCTTATTGTGTAGTTTATTTTAATATGCTTCGTTATCAATTAGTATTTTCTATTGTGAGGATTGTCTATTATGATTTGGAATTAATTGTTTAATTGCTTGGCCATCAATTACCGTGATAATCTATATGAACTCGAGAGATGAAGTATAGATTTAGATCTAATCATGATAGCATGTGTTCAGGATTTTGTTAGTAGCTTAAACTTGATGAGTGTTAAGGTAGAGATATGCTTGACGCCGCATGTAATCTTATAGAGAACTTGTTCTTCAACTTTCTTCAATTATAATTCACATAGAGATATAGTGGGTTAGTTGGTTAAGGTGTTTAACAGATTTCTATCTTAATTGTGGATTGACGTTAATACGGTATTAGTGCATCGAGAGGTGGTTAATACTACTTTCGTGTTCTTGATTAACAATTTGGGATAGAGAATAATTGATGAGAAGTGTGTTAACCTAAATGAAGCAATAAGTGAAGTTGTGATCTTAATTCTCCATAATCTGATTTTTAATTAGTGGTAATTAGAATTAGTTTAGTTAAATATTTTAATTTATAACATTAAATTCATTTGTTTAAATAAGATTGAGTTGGTTACGGGTTAGTACTTGGTGATTTTTATTAAATAATTCTCTGTGGGAACGATACTCAACTTATCACTTTATTACTTGTTGACCACGTATACTTGCGTGTTGTGCGTAACTAGATTTTACCCAACAAGTTTTTGGCGCCGTTGCCGGGGAATTAGTTTAATATTTTTTACCAATATTAATTTCAATCAAATTAGTCTTAATTTAAACATTTTTATTTTTATTTTTAATTCTCTTCCTATATTTCTCTCTTTTCAGGTACCATGGATGACTTTGCGTATCAATGGCCATACACGAACATGACTCAACCAAAAGAAAAGGAGATTGACAGACTCGCGACACTTTCCGCAATGTCAACACAAATTAAAGAACTTTCGAGGAAGTTGGGTGTTATCGCAGCCCAACAGAGTCAAAGGATGGCAATCATGTGTGACTATTGTGCTGGCAACCATCCGAGTCATCAATGCACCGTTAGTTTTGGGCGGCGAAAACAAGGTGGTGTATACCTCAACCAATATGCATATGATAATTACCATCAAGTTTGGGGGTATCACCCGGATTCTTCATGGAGCTACAACTATCAGGACCAATACTCTGCTCCAAATCCAACATATCCATCAAATTTCTCAAATCCACCTCCAATGCAACAAGAAGACAATTCAGATTTCAAGGAATTCATGTTAAGGATTATAGCAGAAAAAGAAGAGATGATAATGAGTCAGGAGTTATCAACCCAAAATTTTAATAATCGAATGGAACAACTCCTTACTACCTCAACCAATGGTCCTCAATACATGGCTTCCGAGACTGAAACAGAAAGTTCAAGGTTGGAGGAATTGGTGTACAAGTTCATAGCATCAAATGAGGAGAGAATGAGTAATCAAGCGAGGTCAATACAAAATCTTGCGGATCAGATAGAGCAAATGACCGAAGCCGTAAGCAACCTTCCTCCAAACACTTGGCTTTATGACATGGATGACGAAATTGACGGAGAACCCGAACCAAATCTGCAACTGGATGAGCCACAAGGTATAGGAAGTGTGGAGACAATTGGGGATAATGAAATAGAGGTCCACAAAGATCTAAATGGGTCTCCACCAAAGTTCAACGATCTGGTTAGATTTGCAAAACCGTGCCCGCTTGGTAGTCATGTCGTCGGCGAAGATCTTATTGACATAAGAGTGAGTACAATTTTGAATCCATGGTGGGACGAGAAAGAGAAGATAGACGAAGAGCACATTGTGTGTGACAAGCTTCCATGCCCCAAAGTGATCACATACACAATGAAGAAAACACCTAGCTGTGGGACGTTCTTGGTTGAGATCATACCAAACCAGAGCATGCTAGGTGACTTTGATGTAATGGCTATCACAAATGAGAACCTACCAAAAGCTATATTATTTCCGATGGATGGAGGGTTCCTCAACTTTCGAAGAGGAATTGGATAGCATTGACCAGAAAAAGTCAGGCTGAAAGACTATAAAACAAGCGCTTATTGGGAGGCAACCCAAGTTTAATTTTTATTTTTAGTTTTTATTAAGTTTTATATTAGTAGTTTTGAATTTGCATTTATTTAGGATTTAATAAAATTGCTTCTATCATGGTTTTACAGGTTATTCAAGTCAAATTCAAGTGTGGTGCCCAATTTGTTCCATGTGCTTAGCCTATTCTCCAAACTTAGCGGGCAAGGAGGACGATTGCTATATTTTCAGGGAAGTCCTTTGCTTTAATTTTTTCTATTTCAGTCATTGAGGACAATGTCTAGTTTAAGTTTGGGGGCATTTTAGTGTCGTATTGCATGTAGTTAGTTATTTACATTGTAGTTCGTTATGTTTTCGGGTTATTTACATTTAGTTTTTACATTCAGTTTTTTTTGTTTAAAAAAAAAAAATTTAAAAATCGCAAAAATAGTAGTTAGTTTATATTTGCATGTTTCCAGCCGTTAGATAGTTTAAGTCTGTTTTGGCCAGTGATGAGTTTGGAATTGAGTAGACAAGTATAGTATTGTCTGTTAAGACTTGGATGTGATTTCTTGTCATGATTTGAATCTTTACCTGTTTGAAACTGATATAATAAGGATAACACAGTAAAAACAACCATGTTGACTGATTAAGTTTAAATTGACACATAATGAACTTCTAGAGGATAATGCTAGTTTGAATGAATGAAAGACATGAATAGGCAAAGATGACTGAATTTAGACAAAAAAAACTTAAGTTTGGGAAAAAAAATTTGGGATATATAAGCTTCGTTAAAAAAAAAAAAAAAAAAAAAAGAAAGAAAAAAATAAAATAAAAATAATTACCGTGGCTAGTTTTGTTTCGGGGCCTTTGTTACTTGAGTAAGTACGCCCGGAGGGGTATCTTAAAACCTAGCGCCCTAAGGTCTTATATGGTCTGGGAGTCGTTGGTCGAAAGCTCGCTAAGGGGTGACACTGTTAGCCTAATGGAAAGAGACATTGCACAGTCATGGTTAAAAAAAAAATAAAAAAAAAATCAAAAAAAGAAATATAATAAAACGGGAAAAGAGCAAAAAGCCCTCGTGATGAAAAGTAAAGCATAAGTATCCCGGATTGGACTCTTGAACTTGGTGGATGTTTGACTTTAGTTGGATCTAGTTTGTTCGTGAATTTTGTGAATTTGCACTGTATGATGCCTTCAAAGATATCTATTATGTCTTAAATTTAACTTTATATCAGTTAACATTGTTGTGGAGCACACACACACTATATCAGTGATAACAGTCTAAGATTTGATGATTGATTGAGAAATTACTGATTTGTTTAAATATGATGTATTATCATGTTTACTTGATTTCTCTAAGGACGGTTAAATAGACTTGTTTCTGTCATTACTGTTGGATTCGTAGGCATATAGATTAGTTTCATTACATAGCATTGCATAACATTTTTGTGTTTTTGCTTGAGGACAAGCAAAGGTTTAAGTTTGGGGGTATTTGATGAATGAGTTTTATACACATGAATTGGATACATTCGAGCTTAATTTATTGTTGTTCTCAAGTCTTTTAGGTTGTTTTTATGTGTTTGTGTCTATTCATGCATGTTTTATATTGTTTTGTAGGAATTGGGACAAAAGTTACTTGGATCGATGTTTGGGGTGGCTAGATTCGCGTTTTCGGCTTGCCATTTACACAGCAGTCACTTCAGAGCCAATTTGACTATAGGTCCGGATATTATTTCACGAAACTTCAAGAATGAAAGTTGTAGATCTACTTTTCCTCTTTCCGGATCATCTTGAATCATCTAAATCGGAGTTCGGACGAAGAAGTTATGGCCATTTTCCCAAAGGACGTCGGAGCAGAAAATGTTGGAAAAACAGCAAGCGCCTAGGCGCTCCAGCCAAGGCCAAATCAAGCGCCTAGGCGCTCCAAGTCAGTAACCTTAAGCGCCTAGGCGGTCCAGACAGTACATTTTCAAGCGCCTAGGCGCTAGGAAGCAGAGTTTTGCGTTTTGGGCGAATTTTGACACCTTTTTGACTCCAAATTGGATTGGGTTTGTTTCTAAGCTAAAAATTAGACTTGTAACCTATAAATACATGATGTAAGGCATAAAATAAGAGGAGATTACATAGCTTAGCTTAGAGATTACATAGCTTAACTTAGGGATTACATAGATTAGACTAGATTAAACACTCCTTTAGATTAGAACATAACCCTAGTTCTAATTAGATTTGGAGATTGAAGCAACTTGGAGACCATTGAAGATTTGAAGTAGGAGCAAGGAGGGAGCGTCAAGTCTACTGACAATAGATTATTTCTTCTCATCTTCTTCTATCTTTATCTTTTAATGATTATTCAATTGTGGATTCTTAGTTTAAATTCAATAATAATGAACTAATTCTTTGTTTGAGATTACAATGGATCTTATTGTGTAGTTTATTTTAATATGCTTCGTTATCAATTAGTATTTTCTATTGTGAGGATTGTCTATTATGATTTGGAATTAATTGTTTAATTGCTTGGCCATCAATTACCGTGATAATCTATATGAACTCGAGAGATGAAGTATAGATTTAGATCTAATCATGATAGCATGTGTTCAGGATTTTGTTAGTAGCTTAAACTTGATGAGTGTTAAGGTAGAGATATGCTTGACGCCGCATGTAATCTTATAGAGAACTTGTTCTTCAACTTTCTTCAATTGTAATTCACATAGAGATATAGTGGGTTAGTTGGTTAAGGTGTTTAACGGATTTCTATCTTAATTGTGGATTGACGTTAATACGGTATTAGTGCATCGAGAGGTGGTTAATACTACTTTCGTGTTCTTGATTAACAATTTGGGATAGAGAATAATTGATGAGAAGTGTGTTAACCTAAATGAAGCAATAAGTGAAGTTGTGATCTTAATTCTCCATAATCTGATTTTTAATTAGTGGTAATTAGAATTAGTTTAGTTAAATATTTTAATTTATAACATTAAATTCATTTGTTTAAATAAGATTGAGTTGGTTACGGGTTAGTACTTGGTGATTTTTATTAAATAATTCTCTGTGGGAACGATACTCAACTTATCACTTTATTACTTGTTGACTACGTATACTTGCGTGTTGTGCGTAACTAGATTTTACCCAACAGATACCCAAGAAAAATAAGTTCAAAGATCTTGTGTGATCGCTCAGTATAAATCTGGAAATTATTCCACTTTGTTATTGTGTAGAATTGATTCTTGTAGAACTTTGAAAGCGATGTACTCTTTCATTATCAAATTATGGTGTTGCATAGAAAAGGAGAAGCCTTGTTATTGAATAACAATTTGTTCAGCTATTTCAAAGTTCCCCGAACTTTGGTTTCATTCTATCAAAATAGATAGACTATTATTGTTAATTCATATACATTTACTGTATGTCTTAACTTGCGGGGCAAACTAGTTGCTCACCCTTGCTATAAATAAAACATTTCAGCTAGGAACGAAGAGGCCAGCGGGTCAAAGAAGAACAAAGGCAAAGGCAAGATGCTGGAGTAGTTATAAAGAACATTATTATTATTATGGTGTTTTGTAAACCCTTTTTGTTTATCTAAGGGGTATGTTTGTAATTTAAGGTTAGAAATCTGGGACTTATGTATTAACAACTTATGTTAATGATTTATATATTCTTATTTATATATGAATGGGTAGTTAAATGATATTATAGTGTGAATCATGAACACCAAATTCGGGAGTCAGGTAACCCAGATTTGGGGGTGTCACACTATCAATGCCAGATTCATGGGAATGCTATCCACGCCCCTCCAAGGGAACTACATAATATGAGTTCGCCATGGCCCTTCTCAATGTGGGGAATGGACGTGATCGGGCCCATTGAGACCAAAGCCAGTAATGGACATCGATTCATATTCACCATGATCGACTACTTCACCAAATGGGTAGAAGCAACATCCTTCCCCAGGGTTACTAAAGAAGTTATCGTTCTTTTCATCAGAAACAATGTTGTGTGTCGATATGGACAACCAGAGGTCATTATTTCAGACAATGCTAAGAACCTCAACAACAAAATGATGGAGGATTTATGTAGTAAATTCCACATCAAACACCTCAACTCCGTCATCTACCGTCCAAAGATGAATGGTGCTATTGAAGCGGCTAATAAAAACATCAAAAAGATTCGCTCCTAACTGGGAAGGCCCATTTGTTGTCAACAAAGTATTGACATGAGGTGCTCTTAGATTGCAAGAAATGGATGGCGATGAATTTCCACAGCTTATCAACTCGGACACCGTGAAACGATACTATGTCTGAATTTACCATCAAACAAACATCCTGGTTTTGATCATCAAATCACCAGTCATTCCTGTTTTGAACCCTTTCCTTTCTACATACTCTTCTGCCCCTCAGGGAAACATACACTTCAAGCCAGCAACTTGGTTTGACCTCAATTCAAACCTTCCATACAATCTTGGTTATCCTGAAGACAGGATTTAACCTTTCACAATTTCGGTTATCCTGAAGACGGGATTGAACCTTTCACACTTGCAGTTTATCCTGAAGATGGGATTAAACTTTTCTACGGTTGCAGTTTGTCCTGAGAACGGGATCAAACTTTTTACACACCTGCAGTTTATCCCCATTATGGGATTAAACTTTCCTCTCCCCGCAGTATAGCCTACACATGGGATTCACGTTTCTCTTCAGCTGCGATTCATCCTGCGGGCCCCGACCTGATCTCCTCTTCAATAGGAGTACGTAGGCAAGCATATGCTATATGGCCCGGTCGCAACAAGAAAAACAACAAAAACATTTCTGCCCTTTCTTCACAACAAAAACAATAAAAACATCTCTACACCTATCCCCCTTTCACAATCAGCGTTGAACCTCCTATACTAGGTTCGAACTACGCAGACTTGATCTCCTCTTCAATAGGAGTACGTAGGCAGCCATTTATGGTTCAGTTTAACCCCTACCAGAACAAAAATTCTTGTCACACGGTACTAGGATCAACCTTCGATTGGCCACATTTCATCGGTTTCAGATCAAAGGGATGGAATTACCCAACCTCTTCTCATAAATAGAAGATTCGGTGACCATCTAAGCTGCGATCGTGCCTCAAAGAGCAATACCAACCCATAAGAGATGGAATTAACTAGGCTTCTCATAAATAGAAGTTCTGGCGACCATATGTGGTGCGGTTAATCTCAGTGAGGAAGAAACCACTCTTCTCTCCACTTTTCCATACAGATATCAGTCCCAAGACACCAAAGATGGTAGGGATTTACAGAAATCAATGATCCATTCTAAGAGATCTTGTGACGTCTCAATGTCCATCTATCAAGGATAAGTTCAGAATGCATCAAGATCACAAGGCCCTGAAGAAACAAGCAAACATCAAGCAAGTATCAAGGCATAACTAAAAGGGAAGTGAATCAAAATATATTTCCCTGTCATACATAATACTGTTTGATATATACATCTGTGTTGTACATGACAAAATGACTAAGCTAGTCTGTGTAGGAAAATACAAAGCTATCTACAGATCTGTGTGTATGCGGACTATTAGATATAACATAGCATCCCTCTCTGACGATGGAGGAAGCACTGCAAGTGATAAGTGTAATTTATATACACGATTTAATATCCAATTCATGCTTATTTGTTGCTAATTTCTTATGATCATGTTCAATTTCACTTGTTTTATGTTATTTTATGTGTAGATTGGTGGTTGAGGCATTCTACGTACAATTGGTGATATTCGGTGCGATGGGAATCAAATGGAGCATATTTGGAAGTAATTCAGCATAGCAGCATAGCCATTTATCAGGAGCATAGCCCGCCGGGCAGGGCGTTATATAGCTATACACCCCCGCCGGGGTGGGGGTCTTCATTCGAGCAAAACAGAAGGCAAGCCCACCGGGGCGGGCTTCTATATTATACAAATCCCCGCCGGGGCGGGGGTGGGAAAATGTTGATTGTCCTGTTTCAGTTATAATTCCTCTTGAGTTTAATTTTAGCTTTTTGCATGTCAGTATAACTCTATTGGATAGAAAATTTGGCTGGAGTTATATAGGAGATATCTATTACTCTATCAAAAACAACGAGGAGATTAAAGAGGATTATTACGAAGATCTAAGCTGAGTTTTTGATAGCAAGTGTGGAGGAGTATTTCGAGGAGTTTTTCAAGTCGGTTGCAATTCTAGTCTTCGTGAAGGGTGTTTTCTAATATTATTTGTGTTAGATTATTTATTGTAATTGGAAGAATGATTTCTCTGATTTATTCAGTAATTATTTCATTTATTATGAACTAATTCATTTTTAGGCTTGTAATGGATCTTTAAGTGAATCGATGATTTTGTAAACTTTGATTTCAAATTTAATAAGCTATCTCCAGTTTATCTATATCAATTTGTGCTTGAATCTATGAATTGCCTGATCAACAATTCTTTGTGGAGTTGGATGGAATCGAGAGAGGATATTCAAATCTAGACCTAGTTGATATAGCATGTGTTCAGGATTTTCTTAGTAGCTTAAACTTGATGAGTGTTAAGGTAGAGATATACTTGGCGTCGCATGTAATCGGATAGAGAACTTATTCTTCAACCTTATTCAATTGTAATTCACATAGAGATATAGTGGGTTAGTTGATTAAAGTGTTTAATGGATTTCTATCTTAATTGTGGATTAAAGTTAATATGGTATTAGTGCATCGAGAGGTGGTTAATACTACGTTCGTGTTCTTGATTAATAAACTAGGATAGTGCATTAAATTGGGATAAAGGTATTAAAATCAAAGTGAAGCTTAGGGTAAAATCATAAGTCTAATTCTCCATTAATTGTTTGAAAATTTAGATTTTGATATTCGTGGTTATTTTGTGTTAATTTAATTATTTTTAAATTTTAGTTTTGTTAACTTAAATTATTGATTTGGATTTGTTTAATAAAATTATGGTTAATCGAAGATTAGTAATTATAAGTAAAGGTTATTGCTAATTAATCTCCGTGGGAACGATACTCTACTCATCACTTTATTACTTGTTGACTACGTATACTTGCGTGTTGTGCGTAATTAGATTTTTACCCAACAAGTTTTTAGCTCCCTTGCCGGGGATATTTTTAGAATAATTCTTAATATTTTTACAATATCAGTTTAATTAATCCAGTTTTACTTAGACATTTTTTTTATTTTTGTATTGTGCTTCTTATTTCAGGTGTTGGACTAGTTTATGCAAACTCGATCCCAAAATCCAGACTTGCTGCCTTTTGAGGACGACATTGAGAAAGGTTTCAGAGGTTGAGTAAGTGGATCAAAGAAACGAGGCAAGAATTCGAAACATCTGAGAAAGAAGAGGAAATAGTAATGGCAGTCGAAGATCGAAAAACGTTGAGGGACTTTGCAACACCCAAGGTGACTGAACTGCAGTCAAGCATCACCAGGCCAGCAATAGTCGTAAATACGTTCGAGATTAAGCCTGGGATGATACAAAGAAGTTGGAGCAAGTGGCAACAACACAAACACAACAAACACAGCAAGCACCGCAATTGACAATAGTATGTGAGTTGTGCACAGGAGAACACCCAACGGAGCAATGTGCAATTAATCCAGCAGCTGTGCAGTTCATCGGTAATTATAACAGAATTCCTTAAAACACATATCAGAACACATACAATCAAAGAAATAGGAATCATCAGAATTTCTTATGGAGCAACAACCATCAAAATCAAGCTTCACGACAATTATACCCTTCAGGTTTCCAGAATCAACAACAACCAGTTCAATATCAAGAAATGAAACCCGATCTGGAGGAAAATTTGGAAAGATTCATGGCTACCACCGAGTTGGCTATAAAAAATCACACCTTGCTTATGAAAGCACAAGAGATGTCAATCAAGAATCTAGAGAATCAGATGGGTCAGATGGTGCTGGCATTGAATAGTAGACCACAAGGGACATTACCAAGTGACACCGAGAAAAATCCTAAGGGTAATCACGAGCAGTGTCAAGCCATTATGTTAAGAAGTGGAAAACAGCTTGTTGGTCAAGAGCCAGAATTTTCTGTTACAAAGGAGATTGAGCCAGAGACAGAAAATACAGTGGGTGAGATAAAGCAAGGGAAGGAAAAACAAATGGAAAATAATAAACCAGTCAACAAACCAGCTGTTTATCCTCCCCCACCATTCCAGCAAAGAGTTCAAGAACAAAAGTTAGACAAACAATTTTCAAAATTCTTGGAAGTGTTCAAGAAACTTTAAATTAACATACCATTTGCAGAGGCCCTAGAACAAATGCCGAGTTACGCAAAATTTATGAAAGGGATTCTATCAAGGAAAAAGAAATGGGAAGATTTTGAGACTGTGGCATTAACAGAGGAGTGTAGTACGGTATTACAGCAGAAATTACCACCAAAGCTCAAAGACCCGGGGAGCTTTACTATTCCATGCACGATTGGTGAGATGCATTTTAGTAAGTGTCTATGTGATTTGGGGGCGAGTGTAAACCTCATGCCGTTGTCAGTATACTTAGAATTAGGTTTGCCCAAGCCAAGGCCTACAAACATCTCCCTACAATTGGCGGATAGGTTAGTCACGTATCCGAGAGGCATAGTAGAGGACATCTTAGTGAAATTCAATGTGTTTAAGGCCATGAAATTTCCTACGGATGCGGAAGAATGTTTTCGAATGGATCTAATTGAGAAAATCATTAGTGATGACATGAGCAAAAGTTTGGTGAATGATCCATTAGAAACAACATTATTGGGAGATAAAGAGATCGATGATCCAGAATTGGTGGATTACCTTCAATTGCTAGACTCATTGCCACGAGTACCAAGATTCAGAACATCGTTTGAACCACTGCACATAGAGGAGGTAACCGCAAAAAAACTAAAACCATCATTGGAAGAGCCACCAAAGCTGGAACTTAAGCCACTTCCTAAGCACCTCAGGTATGCGTATTTAGGCAATTTAAATTATTTACCTATTATTATTTCAGCTGCACTTACCGAATTGCAGGAAGAAAAGTTGCCGAGGGTGCTTCGGGAACACAAATCAGCCATTGGATGGACAATTGCTGACATAAAGGTAATCAACCCTTCATTTTGCATGCACAAGATCCTGATGAAAGATGAGGCAAAACCAACGGTGGAACAACAACGACGGCTCAATCCAATTATGAAGGAAGTGGTAAAGAAGGAAATTTTAAAATGGTTAGACGCTGACATCATCTTCCTGATTTCTGACAGCAAATGGGTTAGTCCAGTTCAGTGTGTACTAAAAAAAAGGAGGAATAACGGTGGTGTAGAATGACGACAATGAGTTAATCCCAACCAGAACAGTGACGGGTTGGCGGGTTTGCATGGATTACAGAAAATTGAACAAGGCAACTCGAAAAGACCATTTTTCGCTGCCCTTTATTGACCAAATGTTAAATAGATTAGCGGGACATCAATATTACTATTTGTTGGATGGGTATTCGGGCTACAACTAAATAGTCATCGCTCCGGAGGATCAAGAAAAGACCATATTTACATGCCCTTACAACACATTTGCATTCAGGAGGATGTCATTCGGGCTATGCAACGCACCGGTAACTTTCCAAAGATGTATGATGGTAATTTTTTCGGATATGGTGGAGAAAAATGTTGAGGTCTTCATGGATGACTTTTCAGTTTATGAGGACAACTTTGATAATTGTTTGAAGAATCTGGTTATGGTTATGCAAAGATGCAAGGACACGAATCTTGTTCTAAATTGGGAAAAATACCACTTCATGGTTGAAGATGGCATAATTTTTGACCATAAGGTATCGGCTCAAGGGCTGGAAGTCGATAAAGCGAAGCTGGAAACGATTGGAAAATTGCCTCCACCGACCTCAGTGAAGGGTATTAGGAGTTTCTTGGGACACGCTGGGTTCTAGAAGAGGTGTATACATGATTTCTCTAAAATTATGAAACCCTTATGCAGTCTTTTAGAGAAGGATGCAACATTCAGTTTTGATAAAGAATGCAAGACAGCGTTTGATTTATTAAAAAGGAAATTGACTACAGCCCCTGTTATAGTTGCACCGAATTAGATCATGCCATTTGAGCTTATGTGTGATGCAAGCGACTTCGCGGTTGGGGCTATTTTAGGTCAGCGGAGAGACAAGGTGTTTCACACTATATACTACGCAAGAAAAACACTTACAGAAACTCAAATGAACTACACAACCACAGAAAAGGAGTTGCTTACCGTAGTATATGCATTTGATAAATTTCGTGCTTACTTGATCGGGACTAAGGTGATAATCTATACAGATCATACAGCGATTCGGTACTTGATAGCGAAAAAGGATGCCAAGCCATGCCTTATCCGGTGGAATCTCCTACCACAAGAATTTTATTTAGAAATAAAGTATAGGAAGGGGATGGAGAACCAAGTAGCCGACCACTTGTCGAGGTTGGAAAACCAAGGGAAAGAAAAAGATGATAAATGTGAAATCAATGAATCATTCCCGGATGAGAAACTATTTGGGATATCAGCGGAGATTCTGTGGTATGACGACTACACAAATTTCATTATGAGCAACATTTTACCACCTGACCTCACAAGGAAACAGAAAAAGAAATTTCTTCACAACGTGAAATGGTACATGTGGGATGATCCATATTTGTTCTAGTAGTATGCCGACAAGGTGATTCGAAGGTGCGTCCCATATAGCGAAGTAAAGAATATTCTACACGAGTGTCACTCATCGGCGTATGGTGGGCATTATGGGAGTGAGATGACAGCGGCGAAGGTACTGCAATGTTATTTTTATTGGCCCGCATTATTTAAAGTTGCCCACCAGTTTGTCAAACAATGTGATAGGTGTCAAAGGGTGGGCAACATTTTGAAACGTAATGAGATGCCCCTACAAACGATTCTGGAAGTGGAAATTTTTGATGTATGGGATATCAATTTCATGGGACCATTTCCATCGTCCATGAACAATCAATACATTCTACTCGCAATGGACTACGTGTCAAAGTGGGTTGAAGCTACAACTTTACCAACAAACGATGCCAAAGTGGTCCTCAAATTCCTGCAAAAGAACATCTTCACTAGGTTTGGCACACCAAGAACAATTATAAGTGACGAAGGTAGTCACTTTTGCAATAAACTGTTTACTGCTCTTTTGGCCAAGTATGGGGTGAACCACAAGATAGATACAATATATCACCCTCAAACCAGTGGACAAGCTAAGGTATCGAACAGAGAAGTCAAAAAGATATTGGAGAAAGTGGTGAATCCGAGTTGGAAAGATTGGTCACTTAGATTGGACGATGCTCTATGGGCTTACCGGACTGCATACAAGATGCCACTCGGGATGTCACCATATCAACTGTTGTATGGGAAGGCATGTCATTTACTGATGGAACTACAACATAAGGCATACTGGGTAGTGCAAAAACTCAATTTTGATCAAAAAGATGTAGGAGAAAAAAGATTACTTCAGTTGAATGAATTAGATGAGTTTCGCCTTCATGCCTATGAGAATGCCAAAATATACAAAAAAAAAGTCAAAAGATGGCACGACCAGAAAATTTTTCATCGAACATTCGAGCCCAGCCAATCAGTACTATTATTTAACTCAAGGCTGCATTTGTTCCCCGAAAATCTTAAATTAAGATGGTCGGGACCATTCACAGTCAAGCAAGTATTCCCTCATGGGGCAGTTGAAATTTACAGTCGCAATCCTCTCGAAACATTCAAAGTAAACGGACACCGGTTAAAGCATTACTGGGGTGGAGAAGCCAACACTGACGTGATCGCCATCACGTTGGCCGATACAACTTAAGCAGGAAGTAGTCAGGCTGAACGACTTAAAATCAAGCGCTCATTGGGAGGCAACCCAATTTTTATTTCTTTATCGTATTTTCCATTCATATTTGCTTAATCATTATTTTTATTAAATTACTAGGTAGAAGAATAAAATAAAATCTCGTTAATCTCTCCACATCAGAACATGTCATCAAAAACTCACTAATCTTCATGTTCATGTTATGCAAGATGGAAAACAAAAAAAGGATCATCAAGCGAGTATATTGCAGTAAAGTGAGCTACATTGAATCAAAACAAGGAAGTCTGGCAGTGACCTAGCCCACCGAGGCAGGCCCTAAAATCACTACAACCCCCGCGGGGACGGGGGTCCTCAACATCAGAAATCAGGGGCATAGCCCGCCGGGGCGGGCATTCCTAGTTCATTACCCCTCGCCGGGGCGGGGGTCCTAGAATTTTGACAAGCGAGGACAGTTGGTTGGTCTTCTATCCTTCCTAATAACCCCCCACTTTCACACTTCCCCACTACCTTATTACTCCATAATCACCACCCACTTTCCCCACATTCCCAACACTCCATTATTCTTCTCCACCTCTTCACCTCCTCACTCCACCAATGCTAGCCTTCCTTCTCCATCTATAAATACCACAACATCTCATCCAAACTCCTCCACCACAATTCATATAAGGCAAAAAGAGAGCATAGTTGTGAGCTAGAGAGATACTATTGCACAGTTTAGGGGAGAGTAGAGAAAAACTAGCAATTGAGAGAGCCATGACTTCACAATCATCTGCGAAATGCCAAAGGGGGAGAGTTCAAAATCATCCCAACCAACTCGGACCTTCGATCGCCGCAAATTTGTAAGTGCCGCCGCTGACCGGTATGATTACATGTTCACCAAAGCCCTTACACCAGAGAGGGGGTTGGAACCAGATCTTAATGATGGGGAGCTCATGCCGCAAATTTACCAAAAAGGATGGACAAAATTTACCGAGGAGCCGGAACCAGCCGTTGTAAACATTATCAAGGAGTTTTACGCAAATGCTGTGGACAAAGAACCATTCCAAGCATTTGTACGCGAACGTCTAGTTCCATTTAGTGCCGACGCCATTAACACATACTATCAACTGTGGGTGCCTTGCCACTGCCAGTATGCGCATCTCCGTAATTCTGACCCAGATTTTGATGCTATTATTATGGAGATGACAAAGCCAGGAACGTCATGGATGAAAGGGCGAAAGGGGGGCACCATGTTCTATAGCAAGGATCTTAGCCGATATGGCAAAATTTTGTATACCTTCCTCTGCACAAAATTTCTTCCATTCAAACATACCTCGGACGTCACCAAAGAGAAGGCGTTGTTGTTGTACGCCATTGTGAAAGATTTTATAATTGATGTCGGGGCTATCATTTGCTTCTCCATCCGTCGGGGCCTACGTGGAAATTTTTCTGGAGGTTTGCCACACCCATCACTTATATGTGGGTTATGCCGTCAAGCAGGAGTTAGATGGTCTGATGACGAGCCCACTCAAATGCCACTAGCACTTTTTGATTCTAGAATGATAGCGCGATACTCTGTATGGGCAGGAGGCAAGTCACACCCGCGTGGAGTGGGTTTCATTTTTCCATCGTCGTCGGAAGATAACGAGGATGCTACAGAGACATCGGGGGACGATGATAAGGAAATGGGCGATCAAGGGAATAAGCAGGTACCGCAAGCCGAGGCTATATCTAGATCTCAATTCCTTGATTTCCAAAATTAACTGAATGCACACACCAAGGCAACTCGTCAGGAAATGCGCCAATTGGCAACGAGGCAAGAACACATGTTCGACGCTATGCATACATCTTTTGCCTCGTTGAACACAACTCTTTAAAGTTTTAACCCGGTGGCACAATTTCCATATCAACAGCCCGGTCCAATGCCAAGGTTCCCGCCGAGTGATTCAGATGAAGAAGATCAACAACCACCTCCTCAAGCTTAAGCATTGACAGGGAAGTTGTCACATACTTATTTTGATCAATTATCCAATGAGGACATTGTATTGTTTAAGTTTGGGGGATTTAAATTCATTTTTGCATGCATTGTAGCTTTTAGGATTCATTGGATTTAAATTTATGTATTGCATTTTATTTTCAGTATTGCATGATAGCTTAGGGCATTCATGGTAGTTTAGGTTTTGCATAGTAGATAATAGTGTAATGCAGTTGTTATCCGTATTTTGTTATTCACATCTATATAAAAAAATGTTAATTAGTAATTATTGTATTATTTAAGTCTATCAATGTTGTGTTTCATGTTATTGTGGGCCTATGATGTTATTGTCAAATAAGTAGCAAATATAGTATTGAGTATTAGAACTATGACACAATGATCGTTTATGAATCGAACCTTGAGTTGTTTAAAATTGGTATAAAAGGATAGCACATTTAACAAACATCTGTGTTAATTGGTTAAGTTCAAACCGGTACCTAAATGGCCTCTATAGGATAATGTTAGAGTGAATGATAAAATGACAAGGATGGCTGGTAAAGGCTAAAGTTAAGCAAGCACTTAAATTTGGGGGATGTTATGTGGGGTATATAAGCTTATGAAAAAAAAGTATGAATAAACACCGTAGCGTGCTTGTCTAGTTTTGTGGCCTTTGTTACTTGAGCAAGTAAGCCTGAGGGGATTGTCTTTACACCTAGCGCCCTAAGGTCTTAATGGTCTGGGAGTCATTGGTCGAAAGCTCGTTAAGGTAGCATTGAAAAGCCTAAGGGAATAAGACATTACATAGCTATGTGATCTATATATCTAAAAAAAATGAATAAAACGGGAAAAGAACAAAAAACCCCCGTAGATGAAAATAAAGCATAAGTACCCCGCGTGAACCCTTGAGATTTGTGATTGTTTGATTTTAGTTGGAACTATCTATTTTTTAAATTTTTAAGTTTGTGCTGCATGATTCCTTCTAAGAGACTGGTTATGTATTGAATTTGGGTTAGTATTGGTTAGCATGGATGTTACACACACACACACACACACTATACAAGTGATGATGGCTTGAGATTCGAGGATTAAAGTGATTTGTAGATTGGTTTTTGATGGTTGATATTGTATAGTTGCTTATTTTCACTAAGGCTGTTAAGATAATTTTGATCCTGCGATATTGTTGGATTTGATAGCATACAAGTGAATTCGTATTCATATCATTGCATTGCATGTAGTTGATTTGTGCTCGAGGACTAGCACGGTTTAAGTTTGGGGGATTTTGATAAGTGTATTTTATATACGCGATTTAATATCTAATTCATGCTTATTTGTTGCTAATTTCTTGTGATCATGTTCAATTTCATTTGTTTTGTGTTATTTCATGTGTAGATTGATGGTTGAGGCATTCTACGTACAATTGGTGATATTCGGTGCGATGAGAATCAAATGGAGCATATTTGGAAGTAATTCAGCATAGCAGCATAGCCATTTAGCAGGAGCATAGCCCGCCAGGGCGGGCGTTATATAGCTATACACCCCCCGCCGGGGTGGGGGTCTTCATTCGAGTAAAACAGAAGGCAAGCTCGTCGGGGCGGGCGCCTATAATATATAAATCCCCGCCGGGGCGGGGGGTGGAAAATGTTGAGTGTCCTGTTTCAGTTATAATTTGTCCTGAGTTCGACTTTTAGCTTTTTGCATGTTAGTATAACTCTATTGGATAGAAAATTTGGCTGGAGTTATATAGGAGATATCTGTTACTATATCAAAAACAACGAGGAGATTAGAGAGAGCATTATTATGAAGATCTAAGCTGAGTTTTTGATAGCAAGTGTGGAGGATTATTTCAAGGAGTTTTTCAAGTCGGTTGCAATTCTAGACTTCGTGAAGGGTGTTTTCTAATATTTTTTGTGTTAGATTATTTATTATAATTGGAAGAATGATTTCTATGATTTATTCAGTGTTTATTTCGTTTATTAGCAAGCTCCTGCCCAAGAGTATCTACACGAGCTAGAAGATCAGAGGCTAACTGCATGGTAGCATAGTGCTCATCAATGTAAGCACTCATGTCGGCAAGATTGACAGTCATCTGGGATCTAACGGAAGTACTATCTGCAATAGCTATATCCCTAGTAGATAAGGCGGCATCCTGCTACCCAATCAATGCATCCCTGGCTGATCTAGCCTCATCCCTCTCTAACAGAGTGATATCTCTCTCATCAAGAGCTGTCAACATAGCGGCCCTAGCCTGATCTCTATCATAGGTCATCAGATGTAAGCTCTGCTCCAAATGTTGTGCCGAATACTGAGTAACAGTGGAACTCGGGGTGGGAGAATCCATCACAAATGCTGGAAGCCTAGCAATCAAGTCATCGGTGGGAATAACAGCCTCCTCTATAGGCTCATCATCATCAGAATCAGTCTTCTGTACTGTGGATACTACCGCAGCCGATGTAGTCTCTGTCTCCATCCATGTGGAATACTCTGCAGAACAACCTTGGATGACTGACAGAAAACTCAGCCAGCTCTCGCTGATCCCAACAGGCATACAACCTGGATCTATCCTCCGCTGACAAACGGTGTGCAGTGAAGCGCTGACTCACTTCCCCCTCATAAGGATGAAAATCCTGAAACTGGTCAAATTGACACATCATAGCCAATGGGTGGTAAGTAATCATGCCCCTCAATCTAGCAAGAGGGAGATAATCCATTCCCGGAGCATGAGTAATAAAGCTGTAGGGTGAGCTAAGCCCTGAACATGACAATATGGCAAACGGATCCCTAATCCCCGCTAGGAAAGTTGACCACGATGCAACATCTATGCACTCTGTAGGCTGACAGGAGTATGACATGGCTATCTCCTGTGTGAAACAAAACCCCTGCCATCTAAATGTGCCAATCGGTCTCAAGTGTGACATAAACCACACATACAGCATGACCGAGCTACTTGTAAATACTCCTGCCGGATAAGTGCAGCAGTATGTAGCTGACCTTAGAGTCTCTGCAATGATCATTGGTACAATGGTATGACCCTCTCTGAGAGCTCTCATTGCCATAATGACGCCAATATCCAACTCATCCATGTACCGCGAAATGAAGACATATGACAATACGCATAGAAGCAGTACATTTACTCTGGCTAAACGCCAATGGTCCTCCGGTGTGGTGAAATCCTCGGAATGCCGTGCATAGCTGTCCTTAGAGCCAAACCTTTCAAACAGGAAACACTGGATATCACGTGGTCGGATGTAATCTCATCCTGGACCACTCTACGTCTCAATCTGGTGAGGGTCATAAATTGTCTGCTCATGTCTCCAATAGCCATATGCACGTAAGGTCTGTCCAGCGGCAGCATCGTCAACCGTGCATACTCCTATAAAGTAGGAGTTAACTCCTGGGTCCCAAATCGGAAAACCTGCTTCTCCAATACCCAGTGCTCTAGCATGCCCTCTATAAATCCTGTGGGAACCTGAAATATCAACAGGGTCATAGTATGTCGCAATAAATCATCTACGATCACCATGTCTGATGGTGATATACTATCATACCATAAGCGCATACAATATACCACCAAAAATGGTGGGGTACAATCAATACGACTAACTGTCGAAGAAGACATCTGTACGAGCCGTGTCATAACACCATACAGGGGTCAATGCTAAATATCTCTGGACATACATACATATGCATAACATAATAACATGCATGATATAATAGATGGCAATATGATATAGGGAATGGAAAATTATGCTTACATTACTAAGTATATCATCATCTAATACCTTTCTGTACAGCTAAAATACAGGGAAATGGGGTGAAGCTACCCAACATACAATAGAGGCCTATCAAAAGATATAGTGAGAATGGGGCGAAGCTACCCAGATTCTAACAGAGCCCTATCAAAAGAAATAGCAAGAAATACATCAGAAAAAGTCAAGAGTGTCGATGTTTACATCATCGATACTGTCCACCTGATGTAACTCCTCCTGAGTCACTGGATCTCTATCTACAGGGAAGTCATGCCGATACAAGGGAGGATCTGCACCGGCAAAGCCATATGGGTCATCTGAGGGGCCAGTACCAGAGTTGGAAAGATTAAAAGTATCTACCTCTGAAGGATCTCTGCCCAAATGTCGAATGAAAAGATGTGTCCGGTCTAGCTGCCGAGTCAATCTGTCAATCTATGTCACATGAGTCGAATCTCTGACACAGGCTAGCAATCCGTCATCATCACGGATCCTGGAACCATATCCCCCATAAACTGTGTGGCGCGGGTCTGAGCTCCAATCGTACGAGGGATCCACCAATGCTGGAACATCTCCTGAGACCAGGGGCCCTATGACAATGTAAAATCCTCAATCCCCATCAATGGGATGTCAATGATGGGTGACTGGGAAACATGCCAATAACACCTGACAGGAGGCAAGATCGGCATACGGATCCGTCCTGTAGTGCTCCAAATAGCACGCTTTCCTAAATAGAGCTCCAATCCTCCATTTGTGAAGAGAGGAATCGTGCGGGTGGAAATGACGTACTCTACTCCAGTCGGGTACCCATCCTCAAAAAGAACTCCCAAATGCTCTCTAAAGTATGGAATCCATGTAATGACATCGGCTGCCAACAACGCCAACTGTAGGTGACAATGAGTGAAACCCTCAGCAACAGGGACCTCCGCCAATATGGAATGATGCCATATCCGTCCTCGTGGATAGGTGTCAAAACCTAACACGCTCACAGGATGCAAATAAGGAAACCTCTTATAGGCCCAAAACTGCAAACACAAAGGCAAACATTTGCTATCAGTCAACACTCTTAACCTATACATGGGAAAAGACAAGAGAAACACTTACCAGCAGAAACGAGTAGAATCCTAACCACGCCTCGGTCAAGCCCTGTGATCGCATGTGCATTCCCCTGAGGAAGTAGGCAAAGGTGTAAGAACCCCAATCATACTCTCCTATACTGTCCACGTGTTGAGTGGCACTGATCAAAATGAAGGACACCGTATAGGAATTATCTGCTATGAAGCAGCCCCTAATGATCATCAGGAACATTCACCGGACAATGTGATCCCTAACTCTCACATTATCGGGTATAGGCTCACTCAAAAGCCCACTCATAGCATCTACACTCAAAGGACCCGTACAAACAGTCCTGCCCTTGAGCGCCTCCATCGGAACTCCTAACAAGGATCTGACGGCAGTAGGGGTGATATCTGCCATGCAAGGCATTATCTCCCCTCCAAACTCCATACCTGTGATAAACCGCCAATCCATCGGTGTCATCATCACCGTCCAGCAAATGGAGTGACTGAGTCTGGTGAAACCACCGCTCAGACAATGCCTTGAGGTAACCCCATGGACATCGATGGGGTAGAATGGAGAAGAACATCCCAAATCCCAAGCTATGGACGATCGGTCTGTAGTCATCATGCAAAGACTGATACATAAAGTGGATGTTAAACCAGTTCCTTCGAGGCTGTGTGATGCCGGGAACCTTCATCAAATGTAGATCAACATCAGAATCCTTGACTTCTCATTAATAGGAAATAAGGAAGATTAAAGATCTAACTTCATACCTCGTTTGTGTGCAGGTATACTGAAGGATGCCTACTCAAGTCACCTAGAAGATCTGGGTTCGCCACTTGAATACCTGGCAATTCCCTACGGGGAACACGAACAACAGGATCAGGAACCTCGATCGGTGCATCCTCCTCCTCGTCCTCGACATTCGACACTTCAACCCGAATAGGACGTATCACTGCCTCCACCAAATAATAAGGCTGTCTAACTGAACGGCATTGAGGATCTTCAGAATCTCTCCTCCGTACACCAGAAGTGGTCCTACGGGAACTACTCAGCTGATCCGGATCCATAATATCTGGACATCAAGTCTCCAAATCACCTCAGAAAGTGTGTGGTAATTTCTTACCTAGAGCTTTTCAAAATGCATTGCTTTAACATACATCTACAGTAGAGTTAAATATGTATGACTGCCCAATACCTACATTTTGGGAAAATTTTGCCATAGCCCCCTTTGTAAATGGGACTATCCACATGCACATAGGCATGACTAGGTGGCCATTCAGTAGCACACCTACCAATAGTCATATACATCCTAAATGCATTAATCACATCATAGTAAAAATCTGTAAGTGTAATCTAATTACCAGGATTATTTTACTTTTATGCCTTTACTCATTTGTCCTCATATAGGATAAGAAATGACAGTAAAAGGTGCCAATTTGACTGCTTCAAAAGTCAAATTTTTTCACATCATTATGTTTAGCATGGTTTAATACTAACATTTGCTATGTTGAATATTTTTTATCAAGTTATATCAGCATGTATATTCACTACTATGTGTCTAAATGCATTTCATGTGATAAGTCATTTTCCAACGGATAGAAAATAGAAAAAAAATACATGCATGTGTTACTAGGACAGTGAAGAACGCTTGTACGGTGGCAGAATATACAGAAAGTTGCCCGAACTCAGCAGATCTGAAGAAGAGCTCTTAGATTTCCTTCGTTGCGCAACTTGAAAATGACTTATGAAAGCAATCATTCGCTTATACATAGGCACGGTTGGCCACAGGCTCACCTGCGTCTCCTACAGGTGTACCTGCAGCACTCTTACATCGGTCCCACACCTCCCGCTCTCTCCAGTTAGAGTTACAAAGGAGGTCTCATAAGCTGAAAAGGCCAAATCAGGAATAAAAGTGCTACACGTTTGAGCGGAATAGATTAAAATCCTGGTTTCTCGTCGGTCAGAGTTAAACTCTCGCCGTCTCAACGGTATTCTCCTGAATACAGGGTATACTATACCAATGAGCTCAGCTTTCATAGATCATGCTCGGCAATACCCCATAAAGGTCCGATGCTGTCATTTGTAGGGTCACAACCCTAAACTTCCCCGACGGGGGTTACAACGCAAAAACCATGAAATATCAAACCTCCCCGGCCGGGGTTACAAAGTCGAAGTTATCAAACATCTACGTATCCCTGGCGGGGGTCACAACGCACATCTATCAAAAATCTACGTATCCCTAGCGGGGGTTACAACGCAATGTAACCATTGATACACACATCAATGAAGGTCAAGCAGCCTTGACATCATGTCAGCCGATGGCAAGTAAACCCATCGAAGCAACCTTCCCCAGCAGGGCTACAACACAATGCTACCATTGACATATACATCAATGAAGGTCAAGCAACCTTGACAATACACCCAACAAAGATTTATCCGGTGATACACACATCAACGAAGGTCGGGCAACCCTGACGACGATAAACTGTTGGCAGTAACTTCGACAGAATGAGGGAATATGTTATACACATCCTCAAATAAGCAAAGCTTTATCCCCACAGATCTTTTACACACAAGAGGTACCTCTATAGAATATAGGCCAGTGTCTAGGATTCAAGACTTTAGTGATAGCCCCAACGTCAACATCCTTGGAGACTTGGATCGCATGTCCAAGCCATCACTGATTGTCATCCCAACAGGATTACCTGACAATTATGCATCATAAATTTGCATCATGTTGCTGCATATAACATCATGTTTAGCTTGCTTGCATTTCAAGTGTTTAGGATTCTTTATCCTATCCATGCCTTGCATTGCATGAATATGATAAAGAGGGGCATCTGTAGACACTCGAAATTTTTTGCATGCCTATTACTAACATTACAGGAGGGCAGATTCGTCTTTCAGAGAAAACTCTTGAAGACAGCTTACATCCATTCCGGATACTACCGGAAGTGCAGTTCCAACCCGGAACACAAACTGGGAACATCAGTTCCAACCCAGAACACAAACTGGGAACTTCATCTCAAACCTGGAACACACACTGGGAATGTCATTTCCAATCTCGGAGATAACCCCAAGGTTTGCAAGATCAAAAGACCGACAATAACACCGGAGATGACAGTTTTGTCTCGACGATAACATCACGACATTTAGTTCCAGTCCCAGAAACAACACTGGGAGTAGCAACTCCGTCCTTGGTGATAGCCCCAAGGCATGCTTTTGTAGTTCTGGCGATAACTCCGGAATTGTTTGTTTCAAACAAACGCGATTAGCTTTAAGCTCAGACCTCCTACCGAGGAAATCATACCTCAGACCCGAAGCTAACAACGGGCAGATAGGTTCTTTTACAGATGACCTTGCGGTATTCAAACACTTGCAGCAGTTCAATCTCAGATATAACCCTGAGCAACGTCTGCTTTCCACTCAAACCGGCGATAACCCCGGTAAGGAGTCAAAAGCATCATCTTACCACCTCAACAAGATGATATCGCGGCATGCCAACAAGTAGTCTAATCTCAGATGTAACCCTGAGCAACGTCTACTTTAAACTCAAACCGGCGATAACCCCGATGAGGAGTCAAACATCATCTTGTCTCTTCAACACCTGCGCATTGTCTCGACACTTCATACTTGCATACATACAACAATGTCCCATAAGAACTGAGGAGTAACAATCTCGAGTGACTATTACGCGTGACAGTGCTTTGGATAGAATTTGAAGCTTGAAGACCATGTGCATAGACCCCTCTTCCTGACTTCGTACAACCTCTAATCCATGTCATTGCGTAACTCTCGATACAAGCGGTCCGAAGAAGGTCTGATATATCTCGTTCGGATGCTCGGATTGAAGTTCTACAAGTTCGAGCGGACATTACAATTCACGAGTGCACGTACTACGAGACGACGGGATCCACGAGGCTCGGATGTACCATGACCAGCCGCAGGTACAACCACAGCTGCCGCAGGTGTACCTGCGACCATCTGTCTATATATACAAGCCTTGGGGTTAGCCATTTGAAGAAGAGGAGAGAGAGAAAAGGCGAGGAAGCCCTGTCCATTTTACTCTGCATACACATCTTTTGAGTGTTTCCTCACTTTAAAACATTTGTTAGCTCATATATAGCTATCTTTTATCCGACCAGAGCTGAGTGCTTATCTATTTAAAGTCATAGAAGTCTACTTTGGCATCCCACTGTAAGACTTCTCAAATTATATAAAGACTTCTTCTCATATTAACACACATTGTTGTACACATTGAGAGTCGCGTGAGTGTGTTTGCCCAGACTTTGGTCCGTGGTTTTCATTCCTGTCTGTATATATACTTATATATATATATATGTATATATTTCATATATGGACTAACATTATCGAGTTATGCCTCGATTGAGCCTAGACTTCAGTCTGGAGTGTTTATTGCTTATATATATATATATATATATATATATATATATATATATATATATATATATTTATATATAATTGTTTTCAGATATATCTGATGAGCCTAGATTTTACATCCGGAGCATTTACTCGCTTATATATATATACACTTATATATATAATTGTTGTCGGACATATCCGATGAGCCTGGATTCACATCCGGTGCGTTTACTACTTTTATATATATATATATATATATATATATATATATATATATATATATTTGTATATATATATATATTTACATTTCTGTCAGGCCTGGAGTTTACTTCGTGGCATTTTACAGCTTTATTTACATTTCGTCATGCTTGGAGTTTACTTCGTGGCAGTTGATCGTTTTTACAGCTTTGTTTACATTTCTTCCAACCTGGAGTTTACTTCGTAGTGGTTGATCATGTCCATATATATATATATATATTTACAGCTTTTATATATATAACTGCTTACTGCTTTCCATACAAATTGCAGTATGATGTGAGCCTAGGAATCATGTGATCACAGATTCAGTCTACTGAATCTAGATTCGGTTCCCATGATGGATATTTTTCAGCTGTAAGCAGCGTGTATATTATTTTACAATGTCTGAATTTCCTTGGATGGCTGTCATGCCCATGAGGAGTTCGGCACTGATGTATATTATTTTCTCAAGAATGCTTCGCATCTCGAAAATAAAAGCAAACAAGCCGAACATTTAATAATAAAATGGAAGTATGAAAAGGTCTCAATTCCTATTGAGCACATGGTTTGAAAAACCTCTTTTACAAAACTTTATTGCTATATCTTGGTTAAAACTGAATTTTTCTATAAAATTCAAACCTTGTGTATATAGGTGCGAATGAGGCCTCACACTACTTTCAAATAATTGCACATTGATCAACACACACACACACACACATATATATTCATATAACAATTTCTTTGAAAAGTGGCGGTCACCATGGTAACACGGATGTCGGGGGGGGTGCCTAACACCTTCCCTCCGCATAATCAAGCCCCCAGACCCAAAATGAATCTCGGTTTCACAGACACGTCTAGGAGTGTCAAATCACTGGGTCAATGTGCAAACTTTTTCGGTTGCGTTGGTGTAACAAATTAAATACACCAATTGGCGACTCTTAAAGTCAAATCATCGACATTATACATGTCGAACCTTTTTCACTTATTTTTTCAAACAAATCACACATTAACATAAGAACACCAAAGAACAAGTAACGAAAAGGGACACTCAAAAATCCCGACGTCGACACTAATTCTTTTTATCTGACATCTATACACATAAATTATCTTAATTAGCATATAAGATATACATATAGCAAATAATAGTTTTATATAAGTTATCTTTTATTTTATTTTCGATGAATTTATTCAATTCATCTCCTTATAAACTCTATATGAGTTATTTGTATTTTCAATGTTTCCCTCTGTTCCAAGGTTATAGCCTAAGGTCTATCCCACCTAAGGTTTCTAACTCTAAAGCTCTAATACCATAATGTAACGCCCTTAAATTCATGTACTTAAAACCCGAATTCGGTGCTTTATGATACCGTTTCTATGAGCAGAAATAATACTAATAATAATAACATTAATATAAATACCAAATTTAATTTATATATATCAGAGTCTAATCCCAAGTACGTAACCTTTACTACAATATATTACATGATAGATAATAAATATCATGGTCTAAATATTGTCTAACTATTACAAAAGATACCACAACACTTATTCTGTTTGTTTTCCTTTTCCTTTGTTCTTGGCCGAACCTTCTAGCTATTCACACTTAGCTGAAAATATTTAAATTAAGCAAGGATGAGCATTTGAGTGCCCAGAAAGTAATAGCAATTATAAATATAAGTTGAAAGAAGTAAAAGTTTTCTTTGTACTACACTTCTACAACGAATCAACAGTTGTGAAGTAAACTGAACCAATAATAATAACATAAGAATTCTATATCAAATTTTTGAAACTACGTATAGACTATATATATAGATTAGTCGATAGACTATGAACATTATTTTCTATTTTCGAAAAGGTTAAACAGAACTTCATCTGTAAACCGTCATAACTTACGGGCGCGAGGGTGTACATCCCATGGACCCTGTATTGATCAATACTACTTGCAAGAACGATATTATCGTTCATCTTTTCCGCCTCGGGCGCATAAAAGTTTTCCCATATTCGGGATGTTCATACTTAATCGGGAATCCGAACCAAAATAAGTTGGTTGGATACAATAAAGTTTTATCTTGTTCAACGATAAATCTAAATCTGTGTCTAGCTGGGTCAAATAGCTTAGACGGCTTTTAATTACTGTATACATACTGGAGATCAATATATATATATATATATATATATATATATATATATATATATAAATATATATATATATATCAACATGTGATTAAATACAATGATTATCCAAGTGGGAAAACTTGTATAACTATATTTAGAAATTAACGAACAAAATAAATATCTAAATTATACAATAATATTGTACTGATAAATAATAATCGGATACATAATTGATAACAATAGGGTTAATATTATGACACAATGATAATATAATTCTAAAACTTTCTTACTTATATCCATTGTATAAAGTAAATGCAAAGGTAGGATGCTTGCCTGGTCTGCTGCTTACAATACACAACTTAGTTTTATCTTTTATAAAGCAACCTATCATTATTAAGATCATTCGTTCGATTAGAATATCATATTGTAACATGTAATACTGCTTATTGCAGCCAGCACATAACCTAATCACATTGGCACATATGTTTAACACTTATTGGATCACAAACAGACACGTAGCTAGTAAAATTATCTAAGTCTAGATCAATTTCTGAAACATGCCTGTGTACCGACAACTTTATCGAGTAATTATAGAGTCTAAAACTTTATTCTATAGTACAATAAATGTAAATATCAGCCATATTATTTTCCATAGCCTTATAATAATTTTCAAATAATTATTATAATTTATCATAATTTTTTTCAAACATTGGAATCATTATAAAATGATTTAAATATCAAATAATTCTATTATTATTAATATTTAATTAATATTAAACTATTAATGAAATCATTGCCAAAAGATTAAAGTTATTTATAATAACTTAAAATACTTTTAAAACATTAATATTATCCTTAAATGATTTTTAAAATAATTAAAATCACTTTAAAATAATTATCATCAATATTTAAATATTAATGTATTATTCACTAAAATATTAAAAGTCATTTAGTATAACTTAAAATATTTTTAATTCATTTATACCCTTTTTAAATGATTTTTAAATTAATAAAACCATTTTTAAACTAGGTATTTAAAATAATTATTAAATAAACTTAATATCATTTAATAATAAATTATTAATGAAATTTACCTTTAAATATTGAAAGTTATATTTTATAACTTAAAATATTCTTAAACACTTTATTTTCATTTAAAATAATTTTTATAATATTAAAATCATTTTTAAACTAATTTATTTAATATAAAAATTAAATAAATCTAATATCATTAATATTAAAATATTAATATTTTTCATGTCAAAATATCAAAAGTTATATCTTATAACTTAAAATATTTTTATAATACCCAAATAATTTTTATATGATTTTTAAATCATTAATTCTAATTTTCAAAATTTACTTAATATATTTATTAAATAACTTAATTATCATTAATATTAATTTATTAATGAAATTTATTTAATATAATAATTTTTAAATAATTTATTTAATTTTTAAATAATTTATTTAATTTTTAAATAATTTATTTAATATAATAATTAAATAAATTAATTGCCTTTAATATTCCAAAAATATTAAATATTTAAGAAATATATTCAAAATTATCAAAAACTAATTTTTAGGCTTTAAAATAATTTTTAGTAATTTAATTTGTATTTTTAATAATTAAAAACTTATTTTCTCTAATTATTTAATAAAAATATAATTTTTAGAAATTAAGTGTCGCTAAATGGCCCTATAGTGACGAAACTGTCGCTATAGGTGTTCTTGAGCTGTTCTTGAGCCTGCCCAGAAACTCATGTCAGAGTTCGAGGTGCTCACTTTGACCAATTCTAGATCACTAGTTATCAAGTTTCTGAGTTTACTATTGGTTTATGATTGTAGTATTAATGTAATACTACAATCATCAACAAGTTTTATGTCCAAACATCATCATAACAGTGAGTTCTAGCCCATCAAAAACCTTGTCAGTTCTGTTCTTCAATTTTTGGGTTTCCCAGAAATGAAGAACAGTCAAGGTACCTTCCTTTCGATTATTATAACTTGTATCCTGGCTCTTCTTAGTGTGATATAAAGGTTCAAAACTATAGTATACATGACAAGGAACAATAATACAACATTATATCAGTATATCAACAGCACGGTTAAGAGATCTAATTCGGTCAACCTTTCTCAGAAAATTTGTCTGCCTAGTTTCTGGGTTTTTCCAGAAATGCAAAAATCAGTGCGAGTGGCCTACTTTGACCACCTGCCACGTTCTATCTGTTGATGTTTTAAGGGATCTAAAGGCATTCATCTATAGTCCAGACAACAGGCTACAATCCAGATATAACAAAATCATCAAATAACATAAAATAACCAGACAGTTATGAGTCTTTGAAAATCTTGTCAGACGCGGTTAAAGGATTTCTGGGTTACACAGAAATCACTTGGTCATGGTCGGTCAACCGACTATGACCAAGAATAACTTTCAATCTAAACATGCTATGTTCTTGATTCAAGTTCTAGATCATAGACCACATAACATACTACAAGTATAAACCTTTAAAACACAAAAACACATAACCATCATAGATCTATGAGGACTGATATTTGACTGTCAGACACAAAAATAAAAATTTCTAGATTTGTAAAAACACTAGATCTGAGCTTATAGATGTTATGGATCTAACATCTATCAATTCATATCACTTAAGAACACTATAAACAACACATTACAACACAAAATCATAACTTCTAACATAGTATATATGATCAGATTTCTAGGGTTAGCTTTATACCTTTTATAAACAAGCTTTGATTCTTGGCTTCTAGATCTGTTATGGTGATAGTGGGGCTCGATTTTGTGACTGAATCACTTGATATTTTCGGAGGTTTGAGCTTGAGAAAATTTTGGTTGAGTGTTTGTGTAAAATGAGCTAACAAATGTTATTTTCTCTCTCCCAATCTATTTATACAACTTAGATGCAATGAACTTGTATGATAAATGGCTGATGTGCTAGAAATTTTTGTCACATGGGGTTGTTGGATTAGGTCACCCACTAAAGTGTTGTCCAAAAATACAAGTTAGCTTCAATAATGCACAAAAGGGTATTCTTGTCATTTGGCTTTTGGTTTTAATGGCAAAGTTGTAACCTTGACAAACCCTTAGGGTTTAACCCTAAGGTTTATCACAAAATTATAAAATTTCAAGTTAGGGTTTGCAAAAATAAAATTTTAGTTTCTAAAAATAAAAAATTTAAGGTTTCTTAATTAATTAGGTTTCCTCATTACATAGACTTGAAAATTAGGTTTATATTTTACTAATTATCATTAAGCGTGCCAAATTAGCAATCAGGGTTTACAATTAATAATTAGGGTTTTTGTTTTAACATTTAAAATTCCTAATTTTTACAATTAAGGTTATCAATTTGTAATTAGGGTTTCTTAAATAATAATTAGGGTTAAAATCAATAACACATGACATTCATAACCTAACTTAATTACTTGAAAATCTTACAGTCTTATTTGACTATCGAATTAGGGCTTATTAAAATAATACTAGGATTTTGTAATACTGTATCATAATTGATCATCCAATATCAGTCCACACATATACAGTACATATTTACGGCACTGAAATAAAATAATATTATAATAAATATCATTAATCATATAACATAATTACTAGACATATTTTAAAGTCTCATTTGACTTCAAAACTAGGGTTTATCAGTAACATTAGGGTTTTGCAGATTATAATAAAACTGCTTCCTAGATTAACCTTACACACATAGCACATATATTTATAGCACTGACAAATAATAATATAACATTAATATTCTCATTCCTTGATCAAAAATCCAAAATTAGGGTTTGGATTCCATATTTGATTTATCTTTCATATACAACATTATTAATTAAGTTAGAAATAATTAACTTAACTAATCTGAAATAAATTCATATAACAAAATAATTATTATAATAATTCTATAATCATTTCATTTATTATTTAAATAATATAATAATCATATTTTCATTGAAAATAATTAATAAAAATATTTCTACTATAAAATTAATTATTAAAAGAATATACTTTATAATGATCAATAATTCTAAAATAAAATTATTTGGAATCATTCATGTAATAAATATATTTTATATTAATTACATAAATATATACACTTTACCTTGGACGCATTCTCACCTTTAAAAAAAAATTATACACAAAATTTTTGATTTAATTATATAGAAAATATCGGGTTATTACATGCTTTCTGTAAATGGTTAGATCTCGATAGCCATGGTTTGCTTCTGTTTGCTGATCCCTACACTCGAAGTGATCAATGCATTTCGATAAAATCTCCTCACCAAGTCCAGATCTCTAGCAACTTCCCCAATTCCGTGTGGCGTCAGAAACTTAATCTTGAAGCAGGGAATCGACGTCACTGCCTGAAGAGCCGTCAGAGTGGGCCTTCCCAAAATGGCATTGTATGCCAAGTCCATATGCACTACATAAAACTTACACATAATTTCAACCTGTTGTGGAGCCATCCTGAAGATGACTGGAAGCTCAATAGTCCCCGCCACTTTCACCAGCTCATTGCTGAACCTGTATAGAGGAGCTTCTTGCCCAATCTCCATCTTCCTTCCTTCCAAGTTCATCCTCTAATAAGCATGTGTGTACAGGATATCCACCGAAAACCCATTATCTATCATCATCCGTTTCATGTCCACCAAACCCACTTGTGCGACTCAAGATATATGTGGGCGAAACACTTTTGGGGGAAATAGCTCGCTGTTAAATCAGATCAGGGCGTTTGGTGCTGATTTGCAGAACATGCAAGGTCACATGACAGACCGTGACATTGCAACAGAGGGAAAGTTTAATGAGTGGTCAGTGCAGATGGGGCAACTAACAACCATTGGTGAAAAGTTGGAAGCAGCTTTCAACGGAATTGATGGGGAAATCACCCTCATCAAGCGGGTAATGTTGCAGACTGGTGGGACAGAATCCACAGTAATGCAGCAAAAAATGAGATTTCCCGAGCCAAAAGCCTATTGTGGGGATCGTAGTGCCAAGGAGTTGGAGAATTTTATATGGGACATGAAGTAGTACTTCAAAACTGCCCATATTCAGTAGGCTGAGATGGTAGACATTACCAACATGTATTTGACTGGTGACGCGAAGTTATGGTGGCGAACAAGGGTTGGGGATGAATTGAAGGGACAGTTCCTTCCGACGAATTCAAGTTGGCAAGCGAGGGAGGAGTTGAGACACCTAAAGCACGACGGGACTGTGCGCGAATATGTGAAGAACTTCACATCGCTACTATTGGACATCAAAGGAATGTTCGAGGAAGACAAGGTGCTCAATTTTGTGGCTGGTTTACAGCCTTGGGCGCAGGCAGAATTGTGACACCATGGTGAAAAAGATTTTCAGTCAACAGTGACTACATCGGACAGTCTTGTGGACATGCGGCTTGACAAGGCTGACCAAGGAGGATCCAAAACCAAGAAGGCAAACAAGGGTCGTGTCGCTAGAAATCCAAGGCGGGTGGTTGTTTCATCTGTAACGGGCCACATTTTGCAACAGATTAACCATAAAAAGTTAAGGTGATAGCGTTAATGGCTGATGAAGATCAAAAGGGGTCAGATTCTGGTGCAGAGGCAAGCCTCAACGTGGTTAGAGTTGGCAGTGTGCAGGTAATGGGGTCTGCATGCAATAAAAAATAATTTGGTTTGGAATACTATCCTTGGAAGGGGAGATGCCAAGTTCGGTACAAACAAAGGCATCAGACGGAATTGATGGCTAGAAAAAGATCTCCATGGTTCTACAAGTGAAGAGACAGCTCAGAAGTTCTTCGACGAGGCTATCGAATTTTTCAAGTGGGTATAGTTTGTTAGACCCTTGTCAACTTGACATGGGGTTGACACTCAAATTATGCAGCAGCTTGGCACAGTGTGTAGCAGCTTGGCGGAACGTGAAACAACAAAGCACAGCGTGCGGGAACTGGGCACAGTAGGCGGAAAATTTGGGCCTTGGCCAAATGACAAGGTTGGAACTTGACAATCACTTAGGCGATACTGTACGGCATCGTGCAGCAGTGTGCTACAGCCAAGGGCGCTTGACGCACTTAGAAGGCAGCTGGGAACTATGTCCGAAAACTGTAAGTTCTGGGCAACTTACATTATGACTCATCAAACACACTGCATGTTTGTTGGTGGCAACTTGGATATTTTCTTAAGTGCTACTATAGGGGGGGGGGTGCTCCGTGAAGGTCACTTGGGGTTATGAGCAGGATGTCATGGAAAATGTGTGGGGCATGTTTAGGCATTGATTGGGCTCTCCTACAATAATGCTAACGAGGCATATGTGGCTTTGATGGATCGAAGACCCATTCATGTATGGGCATGAATTGGGCACGAACAAGGAAGACATAGGCGCAATGCTAGGCAAAGCAATGTCAAGGTTGGACTTGGCATACGGGCGGCTTAAGACCAAGGACTAACGGACGAGTGGCTTGGTGACACATGAGGTAGGCTAAACGTGGGCATGGCATAGGCGGAGCCTAGCATGCCATAAAAGTGCATGAGTTCAGACAAGGCTGTACTAGACTAAATTAATGGCAAAGGCATCATCATATGTTGGGATACGAGGAATGCCAAACAACACAGGGCGTTGGGTTGTGTAACAGCAGAAGGTGTTGGGTAATGAACAAGATAGTGCTAGTCATGCTAAGCTGAGCAGCATGCAAGGCTAATGCACACGTAGGCTAACATATCAGTTTGGTGTGCACAGTTGGTTTAGGCTGAGACTTAGACTGGGTCAAGGAGCAGTTGGGGTACAGGTTGAGGTTCCATATTGCATAATACATGGGGGCATCGTGTTAGGAAGAATGGGCAGTAGTTGGGCACAGCTGGCAAGGCGGTTATGGGCAGTTACCAATAGTGGGCAATGTGGTCAGACAACAGATTGTGGTTAGGACCCAAGACGTGTGTGACCCGCAGTCTTGGAAGCATGTTGTTGATAGTTATTGTAAAGTCCCCGAACCCGGATACTTGAAATCCGAACTCGGTACTTCACGATACCATTTCTATGAGCGGAAATATTACTAATAATAATAAAAATAATATAAATTTTAAACTTAACTTACAGTTATCAGAGTCTAATCCCAAGTACGCAATCTTTACAACATTCCTTACATGATATAAAATACATATCATAACTTAGTACAATCTAATTATTACAAATGATACAAATAAACAAATTATGTTTGCTTTACTTTTCACTTGATCTTGGCCGATCCCTTCTAGCTGTTCACACTTAGCTGAAAACATTTAAATTAAGCAAGGATGAGCATTTGAGTGCCCAACAAGTATTATATATATATATATATAAGCTGAAAGAATTTTAATGTTTTCTTTATAATATTCTTCTACAACCAGTCAATAGTTGTGAAGTAATCTTTACCAATAATAATAACATAACAACCCTTGTTCAAATTTTTGAAAATGTGTATTGACTATACATGGGGTTTCTGTGACATACTATGAACATTGTTTTTCATTTTCGAAAAGGTTAAACAGAAATTCATCTATAAACCGGCATTGCTTACGGGCCTGAGGGTGTACAGTCCATGGGCCCTATATTGATCAATACTACATTGCTAGAATGATATTATCGTTCATCATTTGTCCGCCGTAGCGCATAAAAATTTTCCCATTATCGGGATGTTCATACCTGTCGGGTTTTTATAACAAAGGTCTTATATAATTCAACATATATGTATATCAAAGGTGTATCAACATATGATTAAATACAATGATTATCCAAGTGAGGACACTTGTATAATCATTTATAGAAATTAACGAACAGAATATATATAACTGAATTATCATATACTAACATGTTGATAATCAATGGGCATATATAATATAGGCTTAACAATCTGTACAATAATAATATAACTTTGAAACATTCTTACACTTGTCCAATGCATAAAGAAAATGCAAAGGTAGGATATTTGCCTGATGCGCTGCTTACAATTACGCAACTTAGATCTATCTGTTATACCGAAACCTATCATTAATAAGATCATTCTATCGATTAGAATCATATATCATAACACATAATACTACTCATTGCAGTCAGCACATAACCTAATCACATTGTCATACATGTTTCACAGTCATTGCATCACAAACAAACATCAACTCATTCCTAATCACATTATCACACAACTTTATCCATCATTGAATCACAAATAACATAATTAACTAACTATATTTCTAAGTCCAGATCAATTTCTGAACCATGTCGGTCTACCGACATCTTTATCGGGTAATTATCGAGTCTAAGACTCTAAACAGTTGTTCAATATCCACTTAAACTAATTAAATAACAGTCATATCATTTTTCATGACCTTATAATAATTATAAAATCATTATTACCATTTACCATAATTTTTGAAATATCGGAATCATTATTAAATGATTTAAATATCAAACAACTATATTATCATTAACATTTAATTAATATAAAAATATTAATCAAACCATTGCCAAAATATTAAAGTTATGTATAATAACTCAAAATATTCTTAACGTATTTATATTACCCTTAAATGATTTTTAAAACATTTAAAATCATTATTAAATAATTACCATTAATATTTAAATATTAATGAACTATTATCTAAATATTAAAAGTTATTAATTATAACTTAAAATATTTTTAATTTATTTATATCCTTTTTAAATGATTTTTTTTAAATAAATAAAACCATTTTAAACTATTTATTTAATATAATTATTAAATAAATTTAATATCATTAATCATTAAATAAATATCATTAATATTAAATTATGAATGAAAATATCCCTTAAATATTAAAAGTTATATTTTATAACTTAAATATCTTTAAACACTTTATTTTCATTTAAAATAATTTTTAAAATAATAAAATCATTTTAAATAAAGCATATTCGATCCGGTCAAAGTCTGTTAGAAACATTGTTCTTCATTTTCTGGAAATTCCAGAAAACCATTTTCGTGATCTTTTGTATAGGTTTGACCAGCCACTACTTAAACCTTGTTGAACATTTACATGTTATAAAGGCTTTACCTTACAGTACAAGTACCAAGTTACAATCTAGAAGCAACAAATAGAACAAAACTACAAACATGTAAAAGATCTAAAAACATGAACATCATGTCAGAGAGTTCTGGGTAACTTCTGGGTTACCCAGATTTCGTTAGGTCATGGTCGGTCAACCGACTTTGACCACGATTATCTTACAACTTATGGATGATCTGGTTCGACTACAAGTTCCAGAACAAAGATCTCACATCATACTACAAGACCAAACATTAAAACAACAAAAACATAAAACATAGAAAGATCTACATGACCTGACATTTTGTTGTCAGACATGAAAAACAAAATTTCTAGATTTGCTAAAACACTAGATCTGAGCTTATAGATGTTATGGATCCAATATCTATCAACCCAGATCACTTAATAACACTACATACAACAACTTTTAACATTAAAACACAAGATCAAACATAGCATACAAGATCAAAATTTTCGTTTAGGTTTATACCTTTCTTGGCCAATTTCTTGATCTAATGTTTCTGATTTGCTAAGAGTGATAGTGGGGCTGTGTTTTGGGTCTGGTCTACTACAAAAATTCGTAGGTGGGGAGAGAGAGAGACTTTGTTGAGTATGAGTTGCATAAATGAGTAAATTTTGATCAAATTCTCTCTCTTAGACTATAAATAATACATGGGTGCAATGTATGTGGCTTGAATCAGCTGATGTCTGTCCATTTTCAGTCAATAGAGTGGTTGGATTAGGTAAAAAACTTCACCAATTTGTCAATACCTACATGCTAGCTTATTAAATGCTAAAAAGGGCATTTTGGTCTTTTGATTTTTCCAATTTAATGGCAAAATTGTAATCATGCAAACCCTTAGGGTTTAACCCTAAGATTTAGCACAAAATATTAATAGGATTTAGAAATTAGGGTTTGTACAAAAATAATAAAATTAAATAAAATAATAAAATTTTAGTTTTTAAAATACAAAATTAGGGTTTCTTAGTTAATTAAGTTTTTAGTTAATTAACACCTTACTAATTAGGTTTAAGATACCCTAATTAGTATTAAGCTTTCCAAATTAACAATTAGTGTTTACAAAATAAATATTAGGGTTTCTAGAAATTATTATTTCTAAATATTAATTAGGGTTTACCTAATCAATATAGAATTATATAATACATAACATGCATGCACCATATAACACAGTTATAGAACAGTGTCGAACTCAATCTGAGTTTTAAATTAGGGTTTTTTATTTAGCAATTAGCTAATTATTATTTAGGGTTTCTAATTTAAGAAATTAGGATTTTAATTTCTATATCACCAGTCGTTAATCACATTATTGTGATTACAAATTCTCAAAGTCGTGAATAACTTTCGCTTTAGAGTTTCACTTCAATTAGGGTTCCAAAATTATAATTAGGGATTATAATATAGAATAATAATAATAATAATAATAATAATAATAATAATAATAATAATAATAATAATAATAATAAGGGTTTTGAATAATTACGATTCTCCCTAATTAGGGTTAATACATAAACACCGATCATAAATCACATTAACATGATTACATAACAGTCTTAAGCCGATATTCGGCTTTAACTTAGGGTTTAATAGCTTAAACTAGGGTTTTGGCATTTTACACCATAATTGACCAACCATTGTCAGTCCACAAACATACAATACATATTTATAACACTGAAAAATCAAAATATTATAATTTTATATTATTATCATCATTCCTTATTCCAGTGCCAGAATTAGAGTTTATCAAAATATTACTAGGGTTCGATCGTAATATAATAAAACTGTTCCACACATTATCATTACACACATAACACACATATCTATAACACTGACAAATAATAATATAATATTATTATTTTCATTCCTTGATAAAAACCCATAATTAGGGTTTGGATTCCATATCTGATTTATCTTTCATATATAACCTTATTAATTAAGTAAAAATAATTTACTTAACTATTCTAAAATAATTTCATATAATAAATAATTAATATAATAATTCTATAATCATATCATATATTATTTAAATAATATAATTATCATATTTTCAGGGAAAATAAACATTAAAAACATTTTTACTATAAAACTAATTATTATTAGAATATAATTTATATTGAGCAATAATTCTAAAATAAAATTATTCATAACCATTCATGTAATAAATATATTATATATTCATCACAAAAATTACATACATAATACCTTTCACGCATTCTTACCTATAAAATAAATAATCATTCTAAAATCATTTCCTATATTATTTAAATAATATAAGATTATATTTTCCTTGAAAATAATTAATAAAACATTTTCAATAGGGAATTAATTAGTATAAAAATATAATTGATAATAATCAATAATTCTAAAATAAATTTATTTGCAATATTTAATGTAATAAATAAATTTTATTGATCACACATATAATTATAATTACACATTACCTTGACACATATCATTCATACTTGTTTTAATAATTAAAAAAAAAAATTCTACGCAAAATTTATGATTTATTTATATAGAAAATATCGGGTTGTCACATTCACCCTCCCTTATAAAGATTCCGTCCCCGGAATCACCTTTTAAAACCTATACATACCAGGGTACATAACATACACAATCATTACCATTAGATCTCGATCATAATTGATCGAATCGATCTTTAACTATTCAGCAAAACGCGTATCTATCTCCTTAAACAGCAATTTGATTTCTAAGAGAACTCAAATTCCTCCTTCAAAATAATTTATAAAAATAATTTTACTATATATAAAAATATAATAAGAAAATAAAAATTGGTTAGATTAATACCTGGAGTTGCATCCCCGGCTGCTATCGAATCCCGAACAATTCCGCTGAAGACGCTTGCGGTTGATTTCGTTGGTTTGTTTGTTGAAGTTGATCCCGTTGTCGCCAATGTCTTGTTGTCTTGTTCTGTATTCGTATTCCTTGTTTCCATTTCCTTTCTTGAACAGTCTTTCACCTTATGCTTTATTGATTCGCACACAACACATTCACTATACATTTTGGATTGGGACATTTAGGAAAGATATATATCTCTCATGTCCTTAATTTCCACACACAAACTTTCTTTTTAATCACATACCCGGCTTATTTTCGATATTATCGAAATTATCTTCTTTTATCGTATAGGTTATAGGAGCTGTCTGTTGCCCCGCCGTTATCCTAGCTATCACTAACGTTGCTACAAGGTCCTTTGATCTTCTAAATCCTGGCGGTCCAGTTGTCTTGAAGTCTTTGAAGTTTGTCGATCGATTGTCTAGTTGATTTCCAGCTACTGGTATTTCGTTCTGCATAGCTTGATCGTCCGCTTTCGCAAAATTTTGTGTCGGGTCTGGTTATCCTCCAACTTTGTTCACAGGTCCTTCTATCCTTTGGTTTCGTTTTTGTTTTGACGGCATTTTCATAAATTATTCTTACATTCTAAGCCTTATCGTAAACACTTAACATATAACGCAAAACTTTCTATTCAAATAATCATGTACTCAAAATATTATATTTTGAAAACTCGGTCTATTGTAGTGACCAGATAAATTTTTACTATCTTTGTACCAACCTATCCCATTAATCCAATATAGATCCATATTTATACCACTTGGCATGCCTTAGCACACACTGCTTTAAACATCCGCTATCCCTTTGTGACTCGTAAGTCGAGAATCGCTGCCATAATTTATACAAAACATTACATTACACCAACATACCTATCATATATACCACTTAAAATCATACATATCCAACTAATACTCATACTACATATTCCTTACACCTTCCCTAACGATCAATTGCTTAATAACCTATCCATTTCCATTATCCTCAATATCCATTTACACACAACTATACCTAATTTGTCACAACTTATAACACATTATGAGTTTAAGAACTCATCACAAACATACGAGTTTAAAACTCGACATTGACCACTTATAATCCTTTGGCTATACTTTACCTATCAGTTATACTTAGCGTTTCTTGATCCAGTACTATACTTTCCAAAATAACCACCTCTTTGAGGTAGCTTTCAATATGAGCCTTTATTGCAGCTATTAGCTTTGATATTGGCTCAGTCATGGAGGTTGACTTATTCTTTACGACATAAGGGTATCCTAATTCTGTTCCTTTCTAACACCTATACACAAAATTATCTTGACTAGCAATTAATAAATACACACAACACATAATAGTTTTATAAGTTATCTTTTATTTTGTTTGACGATGAATTTATTCAATTCATCTATCTTTAAACTCTATATGAGTTATTTGTATTTTCAATGTTTTTCTCTGTTCTAAGGTTATAGCCTAAGGTCTAACCCACCTAAGGTTTCTAACCCTATAGCTCTTATACCAACCTTTAAAGTCCCCGAACCCGGATACTTGAAACCCGAACTCGGTACTTCACGATACCATTTCTATGAGCGGAAATATTACTAATAATAATAACAATAATATAAATTTTAAACTTAACTTACAGTTATCAGAGTCTAATCCCAAGTACGCAACCTTTATTACATTCCTTACATGATATAAAATACATATCATAACTTAGTACAATCTAATTATTACAAATGATACAAATAAATAAATTGTGTTTGCTTTCCTTTTCACTTGATCTTGGCCGATCCCTTCTAGCTGTTCACACTTAGCTAAAAACATTTAAATTAATCAAGGATGAGCATTTGAGTGCCCAGCAAGTATTATATATATATAAGCTGAAAGAATTTAAATGTTTTCTTTATAATATTCTTCTACAACCAGTCAATAGTTGTGAAGTAATCTGTACCAATAATAATAACATAACAACCCTTGTTCAAATTTTTGAAAATGTGTATTGACTATACATGGGGTTTCTGTGACATACTATGAACATTGTTTTTCATTTTCGAAAAGGTTAAACAGAAATTCATCTGTAAATCGACATTGCTTACGGGCCTGAGGGTATACAGTCCATGGGCCCTGTATTGATCAATACTACATTGCTAGAACGATATTATCGTTCATCCTTTGTCCGCCGTAGCGCATAAAAATTTTCCCATTATCGGGATGTTCATACCTGTGTGGTTTTTATAACAAAGGTCTTATATAATTCAACATATATGTATATCAAAGGTGTATCAACATGTGATTAAATACAATGATTATCCAAGTGGGGACACTTGTATAATCATTTATAGAAATTAACAAACAGAATATATATAACTGAATTATCATATACTAACATGTTGATAATCAATGGGCATATATAATATAGGCTTAACAATCTATACAATAATAATATAACTTTGAAACATTCTTACACTTGTCCAATGCATAAAGAAAATGCAAAGGTAGGATACTTGCCTGATGCGCTGCTTACAATTACGCAACTTAGATCTATCTGTTATACCGAAACCTATCATTAATAAGATCATTCTATCGATTAGAATCATATATCATAACACATAATACTGCTCATTGCAGTCAGCACATAACCTAATCACATTGTCATACATGTTTCACAGTCATTGCATCACAAACAAACATCAACTCATTCCTAATCACATTATCACACAACTTTATCCATCATTGAATCACAAATAACATAATTAACTAACTATATTTCTAAGTCCAGATCAATTTCTGAACCATGTCGGTCTACCGACATCTTTATCGGGTAATTATCGAGTCTAAGACTCTAAACAGTTGTTCAATATCCACTTAAACTAATTAAATAACAGTCATATCATTTTTCATGACCTTATAATAATTATAAAATCATTATTACCATTTACCATAATTTTTGAAATATCGGAATCATTATTAAATGATTTAAATATCAAACAACTATATTATCATTAACATTTAATTAATATAAAAATATTAATCAAACCATTGCCAAAATATTAAAGTTATGTATAATAACTCAAAATATTCTTAACGTATTTATATTACCCTTAAATGATTTTTAAAACATTTAAAATCATTATTAAATAATTACCATTAATATTTAAATATTAATGAACTATTATCTAAATATTAAAAGTTATTAATTATAACTTAAAATATTTTTAATTTATTTTTATCCTTTTAAATGATTTTTTTAAATAAATAAAACCATTTTAAACTATTTATTTAATATAATTATTAAATAAATTTAATATCATTAATCATTAAATAAATATCATTAATATTAAATTATGAATGAAAATATCCCTTAAATATTAAAAGTTATATTTTATAACTTAAAATATCTTTAAACACTTTATTTTCATTTAAAATAATTTTTAAAATAATAAAATCATTTTAAAACTAATTTATTTAATATAATTATTAAATAAATTTAACATCATTAATAATAATTAATTAATGAAATTTACCTTTAAATATTAAAAGTTATATTTTATAACTTAAAATATTTTTAAATACCTTATTCTTATTTAAAATGATTTTTAATTTAATAAAATCATTTTTAATTCATTTATTTAATTCATTAAATAAATAACTTAATTATCATTAATATTAATTTATTAATAAAAATTATCACATAATATTAAAAGTTATCAAAAATAACTTAAATTATTTTCTTATACCATAATATAATTTTTAAATGATTTTTCAAATATTAAAATCATTTTTAAATAATTTATTTAATACAATAATTAAATAAATTAAATACTTTTAATATTCCAAAAATATTAAATATATATGAAATATTTTTAAAATAATTAAAAACTAATTTTCAGAATTTAAAATAATTTTTAATAATTTATTTTGTATTTTTAATAATTAAAAACTATTTTTTTCTATTTATTAAATAATTTCCGAAAAATTATATAATAAACCGTCGTTAAAGGCCCCTATAGCGACAGAACCGTCGCTATAGGTGTTCTTGAGCCTTCAAGAACATTCATAGCCAATGTTTAAGTACCTTACTTTGACCACGATTTCTGAGCTGATCATGATGTTTCTAGCCTCGGTTTTGGTCCGATCATGTAGCCTTTATGTAGGACTACATGACCCAGCAACAAACATAATTATAACATGTATATCTAACGAGATCTGAAGCCTTGAACAAGCTGTCAGAGCTGTTCTTCATTTTCTGGGTTACCCAGAAATGAAGAACAGTTCGACTGGCTAGTTTTGGGCTTCCACAACTTGTGATATAGGTGATAGTTTTATGATCTAAAAGTTCCAGATTGTAGAAAACATGTAATACTACAATTACATTACAAAACATCAACATATCAACAATAAATAAAGCATATTCGATCAGGTCAAAGTCTGTTAGAAACATTGTTCTTCATTTTCTGGAAATTCCAGAAAACCATTTTCGTGATCTTTTGTATAGGTTTGACCAGCCACTACTTAAACCTTGTTGAACATTTACATGCTATAAAGGCTTTACCTTACAGTACAAGTACCAAGTTACAATCTAGAAGCAACAAATAGAACAAAACTACAAACATGTAAAAGATCTAAAAGCATGAACATCATGTCAGAGAGTTCTGGGTAACTTCTGGGTTACCCAGATTTCGTTAGGTCATGGTCGGTCAACCGACTTTGACCACGATTATCTTACAACTTATGGATGATCTGGTTCGACTACAAGTTCCAGAACACAGATCTCACATCATACTACAAGACCAAACATTAAAACAACAAAAACATAAAACATAGAAAGATCTACATGACCTGACATTTTGTTGTCAGACATGAAAAACAAAATTTCCAGATTTGCTAAAACACTAGATCTGAGCTTATAGATGTTATGGATCCAATATCTATCAACCCAGATCACTTAATAACACTACATACAACAACTTTTAACATTAAAACACAAGATCAAACATAGCATACAAGATCATAATTTTCGTTTAGGTTTATACCTTTCTTGGCCAATTTCTTGATCTAATGTTTCTGATTTGCTAAGAGTGATAGTTGGGCTGTGTTTTGGGTCTGGTCTACTACAAAAATTCGTAGGTGGGGAGAGAGAGAGAGACTTTGTTGAGTATGAGTTGCATAAATGAGTAAATTTTGATCAAATTCTCTCTCTTAGACTATAAATAATACATGGGTGCAATGTATGTGGCTTGAATCAGCTGATGTCTGTCCAATTTCAGTCAATGGAGTGGTTGGATTAGGTAAAAAACTTCACCAATTTGTCAATACCTACATGCTAGCTTATTAAATGCTAAAAAGGGCATTTTGGTCTTTTGATTTTTCCAATTTAATGGCAAAATTGTAATCATGCAAACCCTTAGGGTTTAACCCTAAGGTTTAGCACAAAATATTAATAGGATTTAGCAATTAGGGTTTGTACAAAAATAATAAAATTAAATAAAATAATAAAATTTTAGTTTTTAAAATACAAAATTAGGGTTTCTTAGTTAATTAAGTTTTTAGTTAATTAACAGCTTACTAATTAGGTTTAAGATACCCTAATTAGTATTAAGCTTTCCAAATTAACAATTAGGGTTTACAAAATAAATATTAGGGTTTCTAGAAATTATTATTTCTAAATATTAAGAAGGAAGAATAGAACTACAACTTTTGTTCTTTAAGTTATTTGATTTGAGGTAGGGAAGAGGGGTCACAATGGCCATCTTTGGGACTGTTCTGTTTTCAGAGACAATCGGAGGGCGTCGGGCATGCATGCATGCAAGTGTAGTGCTTCTGACGATAAAAGATGTTGTTCTAAGTTATAAAACATGAATGTTAGTAAATAGAATGATTGTTAACATTAATAAGTGATGTATTAGATAAGTTGTATAGGCATACTAAGCATACACAAGAGAGACAAATCGGGCATGTGACGAATAAATGTCAAAACGTCGTGACAAGTGTTAATGAACGTAAAAAGTATTTTAAGACAAATGAAATTAATATTATAAGATATGGAATGGGTTTAATATAAAACTAATAATGATTCCTATCAAGAATTAAACACTTAAATGAATTTTGAGTATTATTAAAAAGAAATATATTGAGATATATGTCAAATGTTAACATAATCAAATTGAACATTTTGTATTGATTAACAGGAAGGGTTATGAGATATAGATTAAAGTTTATATTACAACTGCTATGCATTGCTATGTGACTAATAGTTATGTGCATGATTATATAATTGTATAGGGCACGTGAAGTGCAGATAGTTGTAAGCTATTAAACTATTATTGGTAAACAACGATCAAGGCAACTCTTTCAATTCCTATTTGCTATATATGTGAACTTGATGATGAACTATTTTAAATCTTTGTTGCAAAGAGCATGATATGTTATATATATTGAAAGTATGAAATGTTAAAGTCAACTTATGACTACGTTTATTGAATAATGAATGTTGATTGAGTAAGGAACTCAATCTTTATACTTGTTATTTGAACTGCAGCATGTATGTTATGTTAGTCCAATGTTTATGAGATGTATATTGAACATGTTATTATATGTTATGTGATTCATGAAAACTATTAGATTTTTTTGGGTTGTCGAGCTCAACCTTGAAATTAACCACTTTTGCAGGTTAAGGATTCAAGGTAACGCTGCGTGCTACTTGAAAGACATGAATCAGATGTAACACATGAAGATTTATATGTTTTAGTTAAAGATTGTTATTTATTTAAACCATGATTAAGGTTCATGAGATGTACTCAATGTTTTATGATGTATATTTTATGTTGAGTTGTAAAGTTAGAATTTCAGCTATCCGATGTATAAATGATATCGATTTGATATGTAAGTATATATATATATATATATATATATATATATATATATATATATATATATAATAACTCTGATGAAGCGAATCATAAATTAAACTTGATTCAGAGATATGAAAATGATAAAGGTTTTGATTCAGGGAATTAAAGTAAGAAGACATAAAAGTTTTAATTATTCCACATTTTATTAAGTTTAACATAAATAATAATGTAAAATTAAAAGTTAGACGTATTATTAACGACCGAAGTCGATAGTTGAATTGTATGGATTTTGGGGTCGTTACAGTTGGTATCAAAGCTGATAGGTTAGAAACCTTAGGTAAGAGTACCTTAGGCTATAACCTTAGAGAAGAGATGTGAAGATGATAAAGAATAAGCTCAGATAGAGTTTGAACAATAAGAAGTAATTTAAGAAATTTATAAAGAAGGGATTAAAATATTCGTGAAAGGATTCAAAGAAGAATCTCGCAGAGTTAAAAGGAATATGAATGTGGGGTTACCCAACTCCAATAATAAGGATGCAAGGTGATAATAAATAGACAATGTCTATAATAAGAAAATGATAAATAATTTAAGAATAAAAAGTTGTATTTAAGTATGGTACAATCGTACTCTTTAATAGTTGATGTATGACACCCCCAAATCTGGATACTTCATTTCACCAGATTTGGTGTTCACTTGATAAAAACATTCATATCTAACTACCCAAACATAAAAAAATTAATAATAAACCTTCCCATTAAAGGATTACATCAATACGTTCAATAAAATCTCTCAGGTTATCTAACCTTTACATATAAACATCATGTGCAGAAAATTAAGTATCTACATCACAAGATTTAAAATAAAGTCCAACAATATAAAAGCTAACAGATTTACAAGTCTTCAATACTTGCTTATCTTCCCTTTCCCTTTACTTGTTGTAGGTTCCTCGACCTTCTCAACTTTAGCTGTAATATTTATATAAGCAAGAGTGAGTAAACAATACTCACTTGAAATGACAATGAATAACATCATATCAACTGCCAAATGATTAGGCTCAATAGAAATGAATAAGGTACTTCATCAATAATAATCAGGAATAGAATTTAAAATATGTAACTGAGGGTCAAAAGACCACGATCTATGTCCATAGTTATAAGTAGTCTTTCAACTTAAACTTTAACAGTCATAAGACTATAAGGACTCCTCGTACTTAGGGGGATCAGCCCTTCGTACAATATATTGTGCACAAACATTTTAACGTCATGCATAAATTATCCCCTGTAATAGAGTTATTCATCTCAGTATTTAGAATACAAGTCCGCACCAAAGTAAGTTTGGTTTGAATAAGTTTCAAGGTAATTTAGAGTTTAACGAACATCAACCAAGGATTAGTTGAATAAAATGTAGTAACAATGCTCTATTTAAAAAGTCATAAATGAATTAACATTTCATAGTAAAGTCATGCTTTAGGAATGAACTAAAATCATAAGCACTAAATAACATATCATACCTTGCTTGAAAAATATTAAGCTAAGGTTAAAATCTTATTTAGAATTGAGTATTGAGCATACATATCAAATATTAAATTGAACGATAAAACTTGTTCAACAATAGTGTATCAGAATTTAGAAACTTGCATGCTAAATAACAAGTTAAAGATTAGAAAAATTGGCTCAATATCAAGAGGTAAGGTTTAGGAGCTTGTACAATATAAGTAGAGTTAAGAAACTTGCACAAAGAAAGTTTAAGGTTAGAAAACTTGCCTTGCGTGTAAGCTAAACCGTAACAGTTTGATTCACAATATCCTAAACAAATGTCATTATGACACAATTAGTCACTACAGATACTTCGTATACAAATAAGTATTTATTTCATGTATGGTTTGATTTTTAACCACATAGTCAAGTTACATTAGTAATCAAAACTCGTTAAATGTTAATTATAGGCTCATTCTTAGTAGTATGATACAACAATTAACAAAAGTCATATTCTAACAGTCATAATACTGCAACGTATCAACAATTACAAACTCTGTGTAAAAGAAAATAATTTTCCAGCCATTCTTCTAATCGGCGCTGCGGCGCCACAATTTATGCTGGGGTTGGTGTTGCGACGCGGTGTCGGCGCTGTGGTGCGAGTCACAGGCCAGGAAGTGGCGATGTGGTGCGAGGTTGGTGTTGTGGCGTTGATTTTGGCGCTGCGGCGCGAGTCTTGGCACTACGGCGCTAAGTCTTGGTGCTGGGGTGCCGAATTACAATGTTGAGCACGAAGAACAAAAAATAAAGTTAATTTTGATTGTTTAATAACTTCTAGCACCTAAATTAACACGTATAACTTACATAAATTACACATAAATGTTACCCATCATATATATACTGATTTCAAAAAAAACTAAACCACAATTTTAGAAAAATTAAATCCTTGAATGCCATGTTTTAAACCAAAACTCCATTGTTTGACAAAATTAACACTGTAACCATAATTATACCCCAAATTAATTCATTCGAACTACTTTCTCTTCATTTCTTAATATATTAACATATTCAAGGTTCAATTTATCTATTAGCTCACAATCAAATATAAATTTTGGTACTCCTACAAGACATGTTCATACATATATTCACTGGAAAACCATTTTGTTTCTTTTTGAAGGTAAATTAGCATACACACACACACACACACACACACACACACACATATATATATATATATATATATATATATATATATATATATATATATATGCTAGTTATAACATCACAATTGCATATCCACATAATTTTTTAACCAATTATAAAAATTTGGATTACAGGAAATTTTGTAAACAACTTGATACTACAGTGAAACTCGAGAACACAAAAACTCAGGAATTATGCCGTAAAACACACACATACACACACACACACACACACACACACACACATATATATATATATATATATATATATATACCTTCAATTGCTTGAGCAATCCTTGCTAACCACAGATAATTATTTGAAAGTCTCAGGAATCCTCTCTTAATTCTCTCTCAAACTCTCTCAATTTTGATGAAAACTCTTAAGCCAATCCATTTTATGTAACATAGGATAAAGCTAACTCTCACTTAAGCGTAAGACAAATAAACTGATAGGCTAGCCATAATACGTATACTAAATATAACAGTTACAAAAATGTAAACATGTATAGGTTATAAATATATTTTATTTATTATTTGATTTGTTTTATTTATTATAATTTAAATTCAAAATTTAAAAGCCATAAGGCCATGTTTGGCAAAAACTCTTTAAAATTTAAAGACATAATATCCTTAAGCCTTGTTTGACAAAACTAAATTAAACTCTTTTAATTTATTTTAATAACCCATTTATAGCATAGTTTATTGTCACACTTTTAATACCAAATTAAATTAAAAACATTATAATAATCCATTTATTCTCTATCACCTCTCTAACTTAATTATTAAATTAAATTAGAATATTATCTCATAATAATTAATTTCCTTCACTTATTAATTATTTATTTAAAAAATAATTAATCAAATCAAATCAAATTAAACAAATATTTATTCAACAATAAACACATCAATTAAATATTTATATAATTCAATAAATATTTAAAATTACAATTTAAAATTCCGGTGTAGACACTCAAACTTTTCTGCATACCTGTTACTAACATTGCAGGAGGGCATATTCGTCTTTCAGAAATAACCCTGGAAGACAGCTCATAGCCATTCCGGATACCACCAGAAGTTCAGTCTCAACCCCGGAACACACACCGGGAGTATCAGTTCCAACCTCGAAGATAAACCTGAGTTTCAACCTTGGAGATAACCCCAAGGAATGCCATTGTAGTTCCGACGATAACACCGAAAATGCTTGTTTCAAATGCATGCAATCAGCTTCAACCTCGGAACTCCCGCCGAGGCACTCATTCGAAAGACTCAAAGATAACACTGAGAAGACATGCAAACTTAAAGATGACATTGAAGAATTCAAACACTTGCAATATTCCATTCTCAGAGATAACTCTGAGCAACGTCTGCTTTATTAACCCAAACCAAAATAACCCCGGTGAGGGGAAAAATCACAATCTTGCCACCTCGACCACACATTTTGTCGTCTCAACATATCATACATACATTTATACACAACAATGTCCCACAAGATCCAAGGAGTTCCAATCCCGAGTGACTATTATGCAGGGCAGCACACTGGATAGAATTTGAAGCTTGAAGACCATGGGCATGGTCCCCTCTTCCTGACTTCGTACAACCTCCAATCCCATGTCATTGCGTAACTCTCGACAATGGCGGATCAAAAAAGGTCTTGTACACCTTAATCGGATGCTCGAATAGAAGTTCTACAAGTTCAAGCGGACATTGCAGTGCACGAGTGCACGTACTTTGAGATGATGGGACCCGCAGAGCCCGGGGCACCCCGGGCTGCCGTAGGTACATCTGCGGCCACCGGCTCTATAAATATAGAGCTTGGGGTGGCCATTTTAAGAAAGGAAAAAGCGAGGAAGCCCTGTAAATTTGCTCTGTACACACCCCATATTGAGTGCTTTCTCATTTTAAACACATGTTAGCTCACATATAGCTATATTTTTACCGGCGGGAGCTATGTGTTCATCCACTTAGAGTCATAGAAGTCTTCTTTGGCAACCCACTATAAGCCTTCTTACACATTATAATGCCTTTTTCTTCATCTTTGCACACATTATTCTTCACATTAAGAGTCGTGTTATGTGTGTATGCCCGGACATCGGTCCATGTTTTTCATTTTTGTCTGTATATATACTTATATATGTATATATTTATATATATGGACTAACATTATCGAGTTATGCCTCAATTGAGCCTAAACTTATGTCTGGAGCGTTTATTATTTATTATATATATATATATATATATATATATATATATATATATATATATATATATAAACCGCCTAAAGTTCATATCTGTCAAGATAATATATGTTTTAAAATATTATTTGTTTTAATTCGTAATCTTACAGATAAGATCATCTTGGGATTACCGTTTATATATTTACTATACCCTTTTACTACCAGTAATGAAGGATTAAGCTGTAAACATTTAGGAAAAAGAATAACATTTAAATTTCTTATTAAACCTAAAGAAAGAGATTTGAGATTTATTCAAGAAGAATCTATTTCCAAATCATTAAATTTATTAAATTTTAAATCCAGCCATTTGAATTTCTTAAAAGAAGAAATTAACTACAAACGAATTGAAGAACAACTGCAGAATAAAGAAGTTCAAGAAAAAATAGAAGAGTTAAGAACTTATTTAAAAGACAACCTTTGTTCTGATTCTCCTAATGCCTTTTGGCATCGGAAGAAGAATGTAGTAAGGCTTCCTTCTGCTAAGGAATTCAAAGAACACTTGATTCCTACTAAGGCCAGGCCGATACAAATGAATCACGAACAAATGGAGTTATGTAAAAAAGAGATTAATGATCTTCTTAGTAAAGGTTTAATTAAGCCTAGTAAATCCCCATGGTTATGTCCCGCCTTTTATGTCAACAATGAAGCAGAAAAAGAGAGAGGTGTTCCCCGTCTAGTAATCAATTACAAGCCATTAAACAAAGTCTTAAAATGGACTAGGTACCCTTTACCTAACAAAGACGACCTCATTAATAGATTAAGCAATGCCACTATCTTCAGTAAATTTGAACTCAAATCTGGTTTCTGGAAAGTTCCCTTTCACCCCGATGATAGGTACAAAATAGCCTTTACTACCCTATTTGGTCACTATGAATGGAATGTCCAGGCATTTGGCCTAAAAAATGCCCCCAGTGAATTTCAGAATATTCTCAATGATATTTTGAACCCTTTCAGTCATTTTATTGTCGTCTACATTGATGATATTCTCATTTTTTTCCAATTCTATTGAAGAACACATTAAACATTTGAAATCGTTCTTCAAAACATTTAAAGATAACGGACTTGTCCTTTCCCCTTCCAAATGCAGCTTGTTTCAAGATAAAGTTTGGTTTCTTGGTTTAAATATTTATCGCAGACTCATACAGCCTATTGACAGAGTTATTCAATTCGCTAACAGATTCCCAGATAAATTACCAATAAAACCCAACTACAGAGGTTTTTGGGCTCGCTTAATTATATTGGAAAGCTCTATAAAAACCTCAGAAATATTTGCAAACCTCTCTTTCATCATTTGCAAGACAATCCTCCCCCTTGGACTGACATTCACACTTCTGTCGTCCAGCAAGTTAAAAAATATGTCAAGGCATTGCCCTGCCTTGGTATTTCTAATGATTCTGCATTCAAAATTATTGAAACTGATGCCTCAGGCATTGGATTCAGAGGTATTCTCAAACAAAAATTAACACTCAATTCTCCCGAAAAAATTGTTCATTTTCATTCCGGTGCATGGAATAGTACACAGTTAAATTACAACACTATTAAAAAAGAAATACTTTCTTTAGTATTATGTATTAACAAATTTCAAAGTGACTTATTAAATCAAAAGTTTTTGGTTCGCATTGACGGCAAATCAGAACAATATGTTTTAGAAAAAGATGTTAAAAACATAGCCTCTAAACATTCCTTTGCTAGATGGCAAGCCCTATTGAGTATTTTTTGATTTTAAGATTGAATATATTAAAGGCATTAACAATTCAATTCCTGATTTTCTCACTCGGGAATTCATCAATACAGGTACTGTTCAACCAAAATGAGTATTAGAAGAGCATCATCCTCTCGTGGCCCGGGTCACCCTACTGGCCCAAGTAACCAACCAAGAGGAACTTTGGTTCCTCATCCAGTTAACCCAGTTTATCAATCAAACAAATTCACAGTCCTTAGGACACTTCCCAAGCCTTACAGTTTAGCCTTGACTAGTAAACCAGAACCTATTGACCCTTTTTAGAATAAGGCCTCCTCTTCAGTTCCCAGTCATCCTCCTTCTGAGCACATACTTAAATGGGAAAATTACCTATTTTATATTGAACCCCAAATGAAACCAAAAGATGACCCCATTAAGCTTGCCTCCCAGTTCTTCCCCTCTGGCTGGCACTTCACTCCCCTTTCTCCTTATAAATCCCTTATGTATTATAAGGATATCCTCATTGAAACAGAGTCAGTCAACATTAAACCCATTTATGCTAATAATGATAAGTTAAAATTACATTATCATTCTCTATATATTAAACAGTTCATTCAGTTATCTAATTGGGGAAAACATCCCTCTGATCTTATGCAGTTCTCTAGTCAGGATAACTCTTACTGTTATCACGATTATATTGAAACTTGGTATAAGGTCTTCCTTCACCAAAATGAGTCGCACAGTCATTCATGGTTTATTCAGTTTGACCACAAATTTAAATGTCAAATCCCTTATTGGTTCATTCTCTGGTGGTCTAGACTTGGTTCTACTTATGACCTCCTTCCCGATCTTTCGAAAGTTTAACTCAGTCATTTTTGTAACCATAGTAAAAACAATCTGAAATATGACGGTATCCTTGTCATTCTTCAGTTTATAAGTAAATATAAGATTCCCTGGATTCTTAAATGGCAATATGATGTTCAATCTCCTACTAAAGTAACCGACGCTAAAGATCAAAAATTTACTTATTTGGTCTCTTGTACCATCGTCGATCCATTCCCTCGTCTTTCCCGACTATTTTTCATCAAATGGTGGGATAAGTTCGACATTAATAGAATTGTTGGTCAGGTTCAAGCAGAATTTCCTGTTGTTCCTCCTCCAATTTTACAGGTTTCGGCTATTCTGGCCAATGAACCTTCTAGTAAACCAAAAGAGTCTAAGTCAAAAGACTTTAGAGTCAGTCACACTGGTTCAGCATGTTCCCATGGCATTTCCAATATCAAAAACTGTTCCAGTAAAGAATTAAAGTTAATTGCTCAAGCATTGAATGAAAGAATTGATGAATTACATGAAAAAGCCTCTGCATGTTCTTCATCCTCCTTCAGGAATGCTTCTACCAGTAAATTCAAGGATGATGATGACCCCTATAGCACCATCGACCTACAGGATGCTCAGGACCCATTTTCCTGACTTCCCAGTCACATGCACATGCTCCCAGTCACATGCACCTTCTCCTATAGCCAGTAAGTCAAAAGATTCTCTCAACCGAAAGCAGTCCCTGGTCACATGCGCATGCCCCTACTTTTTACCGAAAGCATCCACTTAGTCAAAATGTTTCGGCCAATTTTTTAAAAGTTGCCAAAAGCATCTGTGAATAGTAAAAAAAGTCAGTACTGTTTTACTGTTCATCAATAGTAATTTTTGTCTATAATCATTTACTTTTGTAATAGTAACTTTGTATTACTTCTTTCCTTATTCTATAAAAGGAATCTGAACTTAGTTATTGAGGCAGACTTAAAAAGACTCTGAGTTCCTTCTCAGACGAATCTTTAGCCTCTACTACTGTTAACCTCTCTTAACCCCTTCTTCTACTCTTCTCAATGTTCTGAGTAAATTTGTAAGTCACTTTAATTTTCAGTTTTGTAAATATTTTCAGTTATCAATAAAATTATTCATGTTTTAGTAATTAACTTGTGTTGTTTATATGCGCCATTCTCTTTTATCATGTTTTCTCTTTTATCAACTCTTATATATATATATATAAGTAGTAAACGCTCTGGATGTAAAATCTAGGCTCATCCGACAACAGTTCATATATATATATATATATATATATATATATATATATATATATATAAACTGATGTCGGACTCTGTTCGATGAGCCTAGATTTTATATCTGGTGTGTTTACAGCTTTTATATATATATATATATATATATATATATATATATATATATATATATATATATATATTTACATTTCTGTCAAGCCTGGAGTTTACTTCGTGGCCTTTTACTGCTTTATTTACATTCCGTCCTGCCTAGAGTTTACTTCGTGTCGGTTGATCGTTTTAACTGCGACATCATGTGAGCCGAGGAATCATGTGATCACAGATTCACTCTACAAAAAACATGCATCATGCATTTGCATCATGTTGCTGCACATGACATCATATTTATCTTATAGCATTTCAAGTGTCTAGGATTCTTTATCATATCCATGCCTTCCATTGCATGAATATGATAAATAAGGGCATCTGTAGACACTCAAAATTTTCTGCACATCTGTTACTAACATTGCAGTAGGGCAGATTTGTCTTTCAGAGATAACATTACAGTAGGACAACTCATATCTATTTAGGTTTCCACCAGAAGTTCAGTCTCAACCCCGGAACACACATCGGGAGTATCAGTTCCAACCTCAAAGATAACCCCGAGTTTCATCCTTGGAGATAACCCCAAGGAATGTCATTGTTGTTCCGGCGATAACCCCGAAAATGCTTGTTTCAAATGCATGCAATCAGTTTCAACCTCGGAACTCCCGCCAAGGCACTCATTCCAAAGACTAAGAAATAACACCGAGAATACATGCATACTTAAAGATGACCTTGAGGAATTCAAACACTTGCAGCATTCCAATCTCAGAGATAACCCTGAGCAACGTCTACTTTATCAACCTAAACCGGAGATAACCCCAGTGAGGGGCAAAATAGTCATCTTTCTACCTCAACCCCACATTGCACCGTCTCAACATCTCATACACATATTTCTACACAACAATGTCCCACAAGAGCCAAGGAGTTCCAATCCCGAGTGAATATTATGCAGGGCAGCACACTGAATAGAATTTGAAGCTTGAAGACCATGGGCATTGTCCCCTTTTCCTGACTTCGTACAATCTCTAATCACATGTCATTGTGTAACTCTCGACAACGGCGGTCCGAAAAAGGTCTTGTACACCTCAATCAGATGCTCAGATTGAAGTTCTGTAAGTTCGAGTGGAAATCACAGTGCATGAGTGCATATACTTCGAGACGGTGGGACCCGCAGAGCCCGGGGCACCCCGAACAGCCGTAGGTGCATCTGCGGCTGCCGCAGGTACACCTGTGGCCACCAGCTCTATAAATATAGAGCTTGGGGTGGCCATTTTAAGAAAGGAAAAGGCGAGGAAGCCCTGTCAAATTTGCTCTGTACAAACCCCATATTGAGTGTTTTCTCATTTTAAACACCTGTTAGCTCACATGTAGCTATACTTTTACCAGCGGGAGCTGAGTGTTCATCCACTTAGAGTCATAGAAGTCTTCTTTGGCAACCCAATGTAAGCCTTCTTACACATTATAAAGCCTTTCTCTTCATCTTTGCACACATTATTCTTCACATTGAGAGTCATGTTGTGTGTGTATGCCTCGACTTTGGTCCATAGTTTTCATTTCTATATGTATATATATACTTATATATGTATATATTTATATATATGGACTAACATTATCGAGTTATGCCTCGATTGAGCCTAGACTTATGTCTGGAGCGTTTATTTTCTTATATATATATATATATATATATATATATGAACTGTTGTCGGATTATGTTCGATGAGCCTGGATTTTACATATATATATATAATCCTTATCTTAAGTTCACCCCTTATCTAACTCACCCGAGCTCACCCCCCTTTAGCGACAGACCCGGCGACGGTTCGGTCATACAGTCGTCGTCTATACTTTTTGCGACGCCATATGTTGTCCGTCGCTAAAAGTATAGACGATGGTTGTATGATCGAACCGTCGCCGGGTCCATCGCTAAAGGGGGGTGATCTTGGGTGAGTTGGATAAGGGGTGAGCTTAAGATCCGGATTGTATAAATATATATATATATATATATGAACTGTTGTCGGACTCTGTTCGATGAGCCCGGATTTTTTTTTCCGGTGCGTTTACGGATTGAATATATATAGCGATAAATCGCTGAAATGATAAACTAAGCCGGGATTGAGAAACATCGTGTGCGTTTACCGCTTTTATATATCTATATATATTTACAAATCTGTTAGGCCTGGAGTTTACTTCATGGCCTTTTACTGCTTTATTTAAATTCTGTCCCGCCTGGAGTTTACTTCGTGGCGGTTGATTGTTTTTACTACTTTATTTACATTTAGTCCCACCTGGAGTTTACTTCGTGGCGGTTGATAGCATTTATTGCTTTATTTATATTTTTGATCCCCCGTGGAGGTGCTTCGTGGTGGTTGATCATGTCTCTATATATATATATTTATTGCTTTTATATATGTACATTTACGATCCCCGTGGAGGTGCTTCGTGGTGGTTGATGATGTTTGTATATATATATATTTATAGCTTATATATATATATATATATATATATAACTGTATACTGCTTTTCATATAAACTACGGCATCATGTGAGCCTAGGAATCATGTGATCACAGATTCAGTCTACTAAATCTAGATTCGGTTCTCGTGATGGACTTTTTCAGCTGTAAGCAGCTTGTAAATTATTTACGGTGTAAGCAGCTTTCATAACCATGAAGAGTTCGGCACTGCTATATATTATTTTCTCGAAGATGTTTCACATCTCAAAAATAAATGCAATCAAGCCGAACATTTAATAATAAAATGGAAGTATGAAAAGGTCTCAATTATTATTGATCACAGGGTTTAAAAAACCTCTTTTACAAAACTTCACTACTATATCATGTTTAAAACTGAATTTTTATATAAATTCAAACCCTTTGTATATAGGTGTGAACGAGACCTCGAACTACTTCCAAATAACAACACATTGACCCACACACACACACACACATTCATATAACAGTTTCTTGAAAAGTGGCGGTCACCGTGGTAATACGGATGTCACGGGGTGCCTAACACCTTCCCTCCGCATAATCAAGCCCCCTAACCCAAATGAATCTCAATTTCACAGACCCGTTTAAACAGTGTCACATCAATGGGTTAATGTACAAACCTTTTCTCGGTTGTGTTGGTGCAACCAATTAATAACACCAACTGGCGACTCTTACAGTCAAATCGTCGACATATACATGTCGGACCTTTTCACTTGTTTATTCAAACAAATCTCACATAACATGAGAACACCAAAGAATAAGAACAAAAAAGGGACAAATAAAAATCCCGACGTCGACAGGTGGCGACTCTGCTGGGGACACCAGTAAGAGGGCTTAAGCCACTACTAAAAGCTTTTTAAAACTATTATATGCTTGTGTGTGAATGTTATATTTATATTTTTTGATGAATGTGTACGAATTCATGATTACTTACTGCACTGCAAAATATCTATCTGTGATATTAGTGTTTCGCACATGTTATCATTTTCATAAACGGTGAGACACGTTGTATGTGAATGTTTGTTGTGTGGTTCCTCCACTAGGAGGCTATGCTGTCGGTGTTTGATTACTGGACTCATAGAGAGACTAATTCCAGCGAGGCTTAGGAAAGGCACCACCCAGATTCGCTCAAGTTGAAAGACCGAATTAACTTCCCGTCAAGTAGATTGCGATGATCTGGGAACCTTCATTCCAAAAAGCCGCGAGAGTAACCTAAGATAGGTCAACCTCTGATAAACCAAACGCAGAGGAAAGTTTCTTCATGCTTTCCATTCTCAATTACTTGTAAAAGCATTTACTTGTAAATATCATTTCATGTCAAATCCATCGTAATGGAAAATATAAAGAAATATATGCACATGCATATTTGAAATTAGCATGTTATCTTGTATTACAAAATAGCTAACATCCGTTTTGCAGGATAATATTCCTAATTCGGATACCTCACATAGCATATAAACCTTTACATTATCCCTCAGACTAAACTACATAAGTTTTTTATTGGGAAATAATTGTGCCTGTTACCCGCTCAAAATCCAAAAACGCCACGAGCCTACAGCCAATCATGTCTTTTTCTGACCAGTCTAATCCCGTTTCTCGAGAAGAATTTGATGGATTAAGTAAAAAAATATAGATTTGGTTGTTCTTCTTAAAGAATTACATCAGTCTACTTAGGGCCCAAAGATGCCTACACATACAGAATCCTCTGCACAAGGAGGAATTCAAGGTTTGGATAAAACAAATCCAGAATCTCAGTTGGATACAACCAACAAAGACCCTGAAAACACCCATCTCAAAGGAGATCCAGACACCGGTGATTTCAGGAAGAAGGTCCTTCGAATGGGAGAAACCATCCATTCTCTCAAGGGGATTAGAGCACATGGGAGTGTTTCATATGCTGACCTTTGCATATTCCCTGGTGTTCATTATCCAGAGAAATTTAAAACCCCTGACTTTGAAAAGTATGACGGATTAGGGGATCCTTACACACATTTGAAGGTGTTTATTAGAGAACTTGGATCTTATACAGAAAAAGAGAAGCTCAGAATGCATCTGTTTCAGAAGAGTCTGACTGGAGAAGCCTGTTCATGGTATACCAGATTAGATAACTTAAAGATCCATAGCTGGGAAGAGCTAGCTTAGGCCTTCCTTACACAGTACAGCTTCCAGTCTCAGATGGCTCCGGACCGGTATCAGATTACTAAGGTCAAGAAACAGTCCAATGAGTCTTTCAGAGAGTATACTCAAAGGTGGAGGCGCCTTGCTGCTCAAGTTATTCCCTCTATGACGGAATCAGAAATGGTCATAACCTTCATAGACATACAAGAAACTCCTTTCTATGAGAGAGTCTTAGCTAGTATCTGCAAACTATTTTCTGAAATGATCAAACATGGAGAGATGGCTGAGATGGGGTTGAAGTCAGGAAAGATTCAAGACCTATCCGCTCTTAAGGAAGTTGCTGAGTACATCCAGTCCAAAACTTAGGGAAACCACCCCCGGAGGGTCCATAAAAAAAAGATGAAGATGTTTCCTTGATACTACAAGGTCAAAAAGGCAATCAGAATATGCCTATACAAAGGAAAAACTACTCCCCTTTTCAAGCACAGTCTTCAAACCCTCTATTGCCTATAGGTAAAGAAAGAAAGTGCCCTCAAATGTTCACATCCTTAGGGAACTCGCTCGAGAATATTCTTACTCTTCTGACTACTCAAAGAGAAAATCATGCATCTTTTTCCACTAGGCAACCCTAATGGGAGGGGTTTCAATGCTACTCAAAAGTGTGCTTATCATTCCAGGGCACCTGGACATGATACTCAAGATTTTTGGGCCTTGAAACACAGGATCCAAGATTTAATAGACAACGGTGAGATCGTGGTTACCAAAATAGATCAACCTCATGTGCAAGACAACCCTCTTCCTCAATATAAAGAAGAAGAGATCAATATGATTAGTTGGAGCAGTGGATAGAGTTCCAATTTTAATGATGAATCATCCCAGACCATCAAAGATGGTGTTGATAGATGGGATTACGCAAAGTTCCAATTTGCTATGGAACAAAAGATGAAAGATCTTTGTAAGCAAGTTGAACATTTGGCAAAACTACTGATCTATCAGCATCAAGTCACACACCAGTTAGTTAGCCAGAAGCATGCCTGTCTCCTTCCCTTGGTTATGAATGCTCCATCATCACCTTCAGAAAATGATGCACTGGAGGACAAGGTTGCAAAGAGAGAAAGTGCTAAAGCCCGTCGAGATTTTGCCAATAGAAGGGAATTTACATACCTGAGCCAACCTATGGAGGAGATTTTTCAGATGCTAATCAAAGAAGGAAGAATCACCTCCCTTCTACCTCCAATTAATCCCCATTCAAGACGGTTCAATTATGATGGAGTATGTCAATATCATTCACATTCTCACGGTCACAACACAGAAAAATGCTGGGCACTCCGCCACCTTATTCAGAATCTAATTGACAGCGGTGTCCTGCAGTTGACAGATGATGACACTGTGCTACTCAAGAGTGGGAATACCTGTCCTACTAAATGGAAGGGGATAGTAGCAGTTATATCCACTAAGACTGATGAGACTGTCAGGCCATTTCCCATACAAGTAATTCAACTCAAAGGTAGTGATAATCCTTTGAAAGTGGTTGTACCAGAGCCAATTTGCTTACCATTCAGACCACAGTATCCTGTTATTAGCTTACAAAAAGTCCCATGGAATTATGGAGAAGCTAAAGGGTCCACGTCTCATACTACTGCTACAGTGTCGAAGGAAAATCCATTGTATCTTCCTTAGAGGGTGATAAAGCCTACCATAAAAGCAAAGGGGAAGATTCTCATAAAGAAGATTGAAAAATTCCTCCGCACTATGGGCCATAATGAAGCCAAGGTGGTTTTAAGCTTAAGAGAAGCTCCACATCAAATCTCAATACTGGACATGGTTTTCTCTTTAGAGGATCACAGGAAGATCTTACTGAAGGTTTTGAAAGAAGCTTACTTACCGAAATCAATGGATGTGAAAAAATTTCAATATCTGGTTGATCATATTTTTTATAACAATGTGATATTTTTCACTGATGACGACATACCGCCCATAGGGACCGGTCATTGTAAGCCATTCCACATTGCAATTTTGTCCTCTAGGTATATGTTAGCTGAAGTTTTGATAAATGGAGGGCCGTCTCTGAATATTTGTCCTTATGCCACTTTGGTGAAGATGAACGTCAATCTCAAACGGATCCGAAGTAGACATACAGTTATCAAAGCTTTTTATAGATCCCGAAGAAATTCTGTCGGAGAGATTGAGCTGCCAATTGAGATTGGTCCCCATACATTTTATGTATATTTTCATGTCCTCAAGATAGATTCAGGATACAACTTACTATTGGGGAGACCATGGATCCACATGACTGGAGTTGTCCTTTCTACACTTCATTAATAACTTAAATACATTGTCAATAATAGCCTAGTCACTGTCAACGCTGAGCCGAAATATCCTGAACAAGGAAACATACCACTCATCACCTTCAATTCAGAAGTTGAGCCGACCAATTTTCATACTTTGGAAGTGAGCAACACGCAATACCATCCTATTGGAGCGCCACTTCCCGTACCCAAGATTTCTTTTGAAGTGATGGAAGCTACACAAGAAATGATATCATTGGGTCATTAGCCTGGACAAGGGTTAGGCAAAGATCATCAGGGTATTAAGCACCATATTCAAGTGCCCAGTCAAATAAGAACAGCTGGATTAGGCTATTCTGCTAGCTCCAGTCACTAGAATCCTCATAAGCACAAACAGATTCCTTCAACTTCCGTTACATGGCGATTATCTACACATGCAACTCCTGAGTTGATACAGTCTCCGATAAAGGTTCCAGCCCATGTTATGGCTATGTTATTTCCCAAACCAGTACCGGTTAAAGCAAAAGAAGTGTTGATTATCCCGAAGTGGAAGAAAGGGAATGAAAACGTAAACAAGCCATCACCCTGATGATGTTAGGCATACGCATCATTGTCCATGATGAGCATATAAATAGATACACCCAAACGATGATTGCCTAGATGTTATGGTCATCATTCGGGAGAAAGAGGACGATGACAGCCCCTCCATCATTGCAGTCCATCAGGACTTTACCCTCGACAATTAGAGTAGATGTGAGAGCCCCAAATCTGAGTGTGAAATCACCGCGGATTCAGTTCAATCATTCTACAACTATTTGCGGAAGATATAATCATAAATTATATATACAGAACACTTTACACACTATTCCCCAAAATCGAGTAACCTTAAATTATACACAAATCATAAACTATCTATCACATAACATTATTATCCAACTATACTATTACAAACTAGCCGCACATTTTATCCCAAGCTGAACTTGGCATTAATCTTTTTAATGTATCCGAACGCATTCGCCTTATCTGCAATGTTTATCATGATATAGCAACGGTGAGCATGAAAGTTGCCCAGCAAGTTTAAATACAATTTAAACAAATATCATGATTGAAAGAGTCTGAATAATAAGTTGGCTATAATTCATCAATATAATTGAGAACTAGCACGAACAAACTTTTTACTGAACAAGTATTGAACATGAACAAATATATCTGGACCAACTGGTAATGAAGGTGATCAGCCTTTCATACCTGACTTATACATGCAATATGTATAGAGTACAATTATCCATGGCAATCAGCAATGATTAACCATAAGCATATCTGAATGAAACAACTCTTAGTAGAGTTAAGTAAAACTTTCCTGAACCGTTGATTACCGCTACGCAATTTATAATTCTTTATCCGAAGACCTAATATTAGTAATATAGATCTCCAATATTAGAATAATATCATCAAAATATAATATTATTATATATATATACATAAAATAACCTAAACACATAGCACATAATCCTATCAGTCTACAATACACATAAAACTTAGCATCAAGTCAGACTATTTAAGTTTGAGTTGAAATTGACACAATTCTATCATCCCGACGGTCTAGTAGGACAATTATCGAGTTTAAGTTCAATTAAAATATGTCTAAATACTAAACAATATCTTAGATAATCATATTATCATTCAAAATAATTTTCATAGACTTGTAATAATTTTCAGATAATTATTACCATTTATCAATATTTTTCAATCATTAAAAAAGTGTTTAAATAAATTAAATACCACATAATTCCTTAATCATTAATATTCATTTATCATTAAATATTAATGAAAATCACAACATAATATTATAATATAATTATTATATATCAAAGTATTTTTAATACTTTAAAATCATATTTATATGATTTTTAAACCATTAAATTCATTATTCGATAATTGCTATAAATATTAAAATATTAATATTTTCATGCCAAAATATCAAAAGTTATATTTTATAACTTAAAATATTTTTATAACACACAAATCATTTTTATATAATTTTTAAATCATTAATTCTATTTTTCCATAATTTATTTAATATATTTATTAAATAAATTAATTTCCATTAATAATAAATTATTAATGAAATTCATCACAAAATATTAAAAGTCATCAAAAATAACTTAAAATATTTTCTAACACCATAATATAATTTTTCATGATTTTTCATGAATTTAAACCATTTTTAAATAATTTATTTAATATTATAATTAAATAAATAAATACCTTTTATATTCCCAAAATATTAAATATTTATGAAATATACTCAAAATAAATAAAAACTATTTTTTGGACCTTAAAATAATTTTTCATAATTTATTATGTATTTTTAATAATTAAAAACTATTTTCTCTAATTTTTAAATAAAATAATTATTTTTAGAAATTAAGTGTCGCTATAGGGGTTTTAGGCGACAAAACCGTCACTGTTGGTGTTCTTCGCGTTCTTGAACCTAAACCCAGATCTCCATGTCAGTTATCAAGGGGGGTAGTTTGACCAGCTCTAGATTTTAGGTTATCAAGCTTCTGAGTTTGTAATTTTGTTAGAATTGTAGTATTCATGCAACACTATAATCTAGATTCAATTCCATGCCCAAACAACAATAGATCTATGAGATAAAGGCCTTACAAAATCATGTCAGAGTTGTTGTTGAATTTCTGGGCTGCCCAGAAACTCGAACAGTGTGAAGATCACTACTTTGAGGCTTCCTACTTTGCAGTTTGTGATTCGTTTATGTGATCTAAAGACTCAGTCTTGCAGAGGAGAAGTCCGGCTATAATAAAATATCAACAGATCGATCTAACAACAATATATAAAATAAATCATGTGTAAGACCCCAAATTATTAATAAATAAAATTTATTTTCCTATATTTATTGTTTTTGAAATAGTAAGGGTTGATTTGATTAATGTGGTTAGTTATGGGTAAAATGCGCAAATATTTTAAATAAGCAGGTGGTTATAAAATATTCATTGTTGTCGGGGAATATTCGTTTGGTCGTGGAATATTCTTGCTGTCGGGGAATATTCGTACGACGGCGTAGTCTTTTGTGGGCCCCATAACGAAAAGCGATTGGATGAAGAAAACGACAAGTATAAGTTGTTTATAAATAACGGCGTAGTTATTACCGTTAATACTGTTGGAATACACGGTGGTTAAAACACAGTAATACGCGTTGTTGCACAGTAGCACACGGTATTGCACTAATTATTGATTCTTACGTAAGAAGGCACTACTCAATAATTGTTACAGTAATTACTGTTCAGTATTTTATTTTATTGATTCAATAATTGTTGCGTTGATTTTTTTTATATTACTGTTATTTCAATAATTGTCACTACACAGTATTTTTCATTATCGGAGCAATAATTCATATTATCTGAATAATATTATTAGATAATATTATTGGCAATGTCTAGAAAGTTCTGTCTAAGGAGAGATTTGGTCACCTAATTACGCGCCGGTAAGGAGAAATCTTTATTGGAAAGCCTCCTCTTTCCTGGAACGGCCTGGTTGAGAGTACTGTGATTCTGTAATATTATTTGTGAATAATTAATTATTGATTTATATGATGAGGAAAATATTGATTTTATGTGGATATAGATGGAGAAAATTTTTAAAGTGACAAATTATTGAAAATTAATATTTTATCTTTTTCTGATAAAAAATTCATTTAAATATATTATTATATTTTAATAATATAATAATTGTGATATTTTTACAACGAATGTGGGATATATGAGTATATGAGGAGAAGAAGTATTTTTGTTACCACAAATATTTAAAACATGTTTTTCATGTCTGTGGACCCCATTTCTTGACTGAAATTTGATTATAGCTTGTAAAATCGTCCGTTTGTGGATTTCGGTCAATTTTTGTTTGGAATTTGGAAAAACTTCCTTCTGCAAAGTTGTAGATTTATTATGAATTTCGAATTTTTCTGAGAAAAGGGCTATTTATTATGAATTATTGAAGTTCTAGATTAATTGATTACTATTTTTTTTGAAGTTTTAAACCACTTTTGCATGAAAAACGTTTTTGACACTTAGCAGACATGTGTTAGTGGCTGATTTCAGCTGGTGGAGTGCGTATGATAATTTAGAAAATTAATAATACTAGTTTATTAAATTTTCTACTTTGGTGTTCTAAGCAATTTCCTATAAATAGGGTGCTTAGGTTAGAATTGAAAATCACACCAGAAACTAAAGATTTCTCTCTCTTTCTCTCTCTATAATATCGAGCGTATTTTGTGAGTATTTTAGTACTTTGAGTATTGCTATACGGTGCAAGTTCTTTCAGCACTATATCTAATATTTCAGTCAGAAGTACTGTTTTTGCGAGGTAAGGGATGTTATTTTATTCAAAAATGATATTATTTATTCAATATCATTATGCCGAATTATTGGTGGAAACTTTTTATCAAATTTAAAACTTTTTTATGTCGGGGTTACTATTCATGAGTTACTATTCACGAAGCGTGATAATTTTTTTTGTGAAATTTCTATCTTTTGAGGTCGGAGTTACTATTCACGTATACGGCACTATTCACGTATACGACACTATTCACGAATACGACACTATTCATAGAAAAATTAAACTTTCTTTTCTGTGTCCAAGATTGTCTGTTATGATTTCTATCTTTGATTGGATCTATGTTTTGATCTTCATTCTTGAATTTTACTCCAATCTGGTTATTTATGAAGTATTTTTGACCTTGGATTATTTAAAGTACGAATCATTAATACTTGTTCTTTTGTTTCACTGGATTCGTTTTCTTTAAAATATTTTTCATCATCCTCAGTCCTAAATGATGATATTACTGAATATCTTTGGCCTGTAGTGCAAAGATGAATGATTTCTTGATGAATATCTTTGGCCCGTAGTGCAAAGATGAACAGGTATTGAGATGAACATGACCGACTGATTAATATCTTTGGCCCGTAGTGCAAAGATGAACAGGTGTTTAGATGAACATGACCAACTGATGAATATCTTTGGCCTGTAGTGAAAAGATGAATATTTGATTCCAAATATATATTGATTGATGTTACATGGATAAAATATCGACGATGAACTTTTAAATTCATATATAGAAGATAGTAGTTTGCATTCTCTACTTAACTCTTCTAATGAATTATTATTTCCGCTGCGAAGATTGATTTAAAACTGGTTGTCTATTGTATTCTATTATATTTTTCCCTGTTGAAGACTAACGATAATTTGTTCTATATTATCTTAGTTATAATGTTTTTTACTGGGCTAGTTGAGCTCACCCTTTTCCTTATTGTTCCATTTTTCTTCTCAGGAGGCGAGAATGTAGCGAGTACTAGTCGGGGTGTGGAATGATGGTTCTAGAAGTGGTTCTAGTAGTCCTCACTATTTTATAAAATAGTGTATCAATAATTGTAATGAGGACTTATTTGAGTGTGGATATTTTCTAGATGACAATATTTGTATTTAAACTCACAGTTTTTATGTTGTATTAAAAAAGTTGTAGTTGTTTATGTACCATGTATTTTGATGACTCAGAATAGGTGTTGTATACCTATTTTGGGGGCATCACATCATGGATGGTAAAAGTACCTGCCAGGTACATGCTCAAGAACAAATCTGGGTTTTCCAGATTGTTCATCAAGAAGTTCGGTCAACGGTGGTTTGACCATTAATTTCTTCGATCCTATTATAGATCTGGGTAATCTAAAAGTTTTAGTATATACACAACATGTCCTACTACAAGAATCAATCAACAACATAGCCATAATATCAAACAACAGCAAGATTAAGGGCTTGGAAAATCTTGTCAAACAACATAGAAAATTTTTGGGTTGCCCAGATTCAACATTTCGTAACTGGTCAACGACCTTTGACTGCTTATATCGTTCGATCTACACATGATATGGACTTGATTCAAGGTCTAGATTGAAGTCCTTACAGCATACTACAAGTATAAACTCTTACAACACATAAACAATTAACAAGAAAGGATCTAGAGGTTCTGACATTAGGCTGTCAGGCCTTAAATTTCCAGATTTCTAGATTTGAGAAATATTTAAATTCGAGCATCACAATGTTATGGATCTAAGTTTTGTCAACCCAGATCATCAAATGGCACTCTATAACATAACTTTTAACAACAAACAACTTCATCTAACATAAGATCTAAGGATTTCTAAGTTAGGGTTTTTATACCTTTTTCTACCTTTAATCATGAATCTGACTTTGATGATCTGATCTTGCCAAGTTAGAGACTGATATAGACTTATCATATCTCACTTTCTCACTCTTAATTTCGGATTTGGAAGAGAGAGAAAGGGTTTGAGAGAATGAGAAGTCAAGTGACATTTTCTCTCTTTGATCTATATAATAGTTATGATTCAAGATATTTGTTAGCAAGTTATGGCTGATATTTGGACACACATCTAGGTCTAGAGTTAGAGCAGTGTACCATCTCATTTTAAGCCTAGATCTACAAGCAATCTACTAAATAATGCAATAAGGGTAAACTAGTCATTTCCATACCATTTTATTTCTAGAATTGTCATTTGTTGCAAACCCTTAAGTTTTAACCCTTAGGGTTAAAACCTAAGCTTTCCATAATTCACATTTTAGGATTTCTAAATTAGGGTTTTCAAAAAAATGAAAATTAACATCTTTAAATTATAATTAAAGTTTCCTAATTAGTGTATACTTTCCTAATCACATAAGGGCTAACACAAATTAGGATTAATATTTCCTAATTAAGATTGCTAATTTAGCAATTAAATCCATAATTGTACATTAGGGTTCCTAACAGAATAATTAGGGTTTAAAAATCTAAAATTAGGTTTTGTTAAATAATTAAGCTTTACCCTAATTAATATTATAATTAATAATACTTAAGCAATATAATCATCCTTTAAGTTCCTAGATTAGGGTTTCAAATACCCGAAATTTGAAATTAGAGTTCCCTGATTTGATATTAGGGCTTTCTAATAAGCAATTAGGGTTTCAAGTAATTCGTTCGGGTTTTCCCTAATAATTTATAATTAATGACGTTTAAACCTTATACACAACATTTAAATTCCAGAATTAGGGTTTTCAATTTTTGAATTAGGGTTTCGGATTCCCTGAACTGAAATTAGGGTTTCAGAACTGATTTTAGGGTTTTTTATCAGACGTTAGGGTTTTCTAACTGAACGTTTACGTTCTTAATAATATTAGGGTTTGACACTGATAAAATTTATCTGGTCAACCCTTGACCCTTAACCACATATTCTGAAAACATATAATACCATATACACTCAATCCTGAATAATTCTCCAAAATCCTACACAGTATTTTGAAATCCTCAAAATTTCATCCCAAAAATATCAAACGCATACATTTATTTTCTGTCTAGGTCTATTATTTGACCTTAAATTCATCATTTAAGATTTTAATAAATTGTCTAATTTCTCGGGTTGTCACATTCACCCGAGAAATTTGGTGTACATGTACTTAGAAAATAGCAAGTACATACTCTGAATTTAGATGTGCATGTACTTGCTGTTGAGGTGTCTTTTCTTCATAAGGACTGTAACTTTGAAGAAAAGTTGGACTCAGACTTGATGGAAGTACAAGAGAATATTGAGATACCTCAGGAGATCAAAGAATGGGTCGAGGACAAACCTAAACCCAACCTTGATCAAACTACTTCTTTCAATATCGGAACCTTAGAAAACCCTAAGCTAATCCAGATTGGTTCAGACCTCACTCCAAACCAACGGAATAACATGGTTGAGCTACTAACCCAATTCCAAGATTTGTTTGCATGGTCTCATGAAGAAATGGTGGATTTATCCATTGACATTGTCCTTCATCGCCTTCCCATTAAAGAGGGATTTAAGCTAGTCAGACTGAAGCTCAGGTGATTGAAACATGAGTGGAGTTTAAAGGTAAAAGTAGAAATTATAAAACAATTTCAAGCTGGCATTATCATGGTGTCTACATATCCTTAATGGATATCCAACATAGTTCCTGTGCCTAAACCGAGAGGGAAGGTGCGAGTTTGCATGGATTACCGGAATTTGAACAAAGCTTGCGTTAAAGATAGCTTTCCCGTACCCTTTATCCACATTCTCATTGCCAATACTGTTCAATACGACATGTACTCCTTTGCTGATTGCTTTGCGGGGTACCATCAAATTATGGTCATTGAGGAGGATCGTGAAAAAACTGCTTTCATCATGCCTTGGGGAACCTTTTGTTATAGACGGTTGTCATTTGGCCTCATCAATGTCGGAGCAACCTATCAGCGAGCTATGATGGCTCTTTTCTACAATTTAATGCATAAGGAGATAGAGATCTACGTGGATAACATCATTGTCAAGTCCCGAAGAGAGGAAGACCACCTAGACCATCTTAGAAAGCTCTTCAGCAGGTTGCATAAGTACAACTTGAAGTTGAATCCAACCAAGTGCGCCTTTCGTGTTAAATCATGTAAGTTACTAGGATTCCTAGTCAGCCACAAAGGGATTGAGCTGGATCCCACCAAAATCCAAGCCATCACTGAAATGCCAATTCCTCAGACAGAGAAAGAAATACGGGGGTTTTTGGGAAGAATGAACTTCATTAGCAGGTTCATCTCTTAACTCACAGCAACCTGTGAACCCATTTTCAAGTTATTAAGGAAGAACTCCTCCATGAAATGGAACGATAAGTGTCAGAAAGCCTTCCTTACAATCAAAGAGCAGTTGGTTAGTGCTCCTATTTTGGTACCTTCCAGGGATGATGTTCCCCTATTCATGTACTTGTCCATTAATGATAATGATATGGGTTGCATGCTGGACAAAAAGACGATAGAGGCCAAGAACGAGCTATCTATTACCTCAGCAAAAGATTCAGCATCAGTGAACACAAGTACACTCTTATTGAGAAGACTTGTTATGCTTTAGCATAGACTTCCATGAGGTTACAGCATTACCTCCATGGTCACAAAACCCATATCATATGCCGCCTGGATCTTCTCAAGTACGTGTTCAGTAAACCCATGCTAAATTGTCGGCTGTCCAGATGGCAGTTGATCCTACAGCAATTTGACATTGTCTACGTGTCTCAAAAGTCTATCAAAGGTCAAGGAATTGCGGATCAACTGGTCGCCGCACCTACAGGGGACTTCAAACCCTTGGAAACATACTTCCCCGATGAAGGGGTAATGGCAGTTCAGCAACACCATCAGTACGATACATGTCATACGTGGAAAATGTATTTTGATGGAGCCGTTAACATAGAAGGTTCTGGAGCTGGAGCAGTTCTAGTATCCAGTACGGGGAAGCAGTATCCCATCGCCGTTAAATTGCAGTTTGTCAGCACCAACAACACAGCTGAGCATGAAGGTTGTATCATGGGGCTAAAACTTGACCGTTCAATGGGCATAAGGCGGTTAACTGTCTTTGGGATTCTGAGTTGGTAATCAAACAATCCACGGGAATCTATCAAACCAAAGAACTACATTTGCTTCCTTACCATCGGCAAGTTTTACAGATAGCTTTGGAGTTCGAAGAAATCTCCTTTCTACATATTCCTCATAATAGGAATAATTTTGCGGATGCGCTAGCAACATTGGCCTCATTAGTTCACATACCTGACAAGCAAATTATGCCAAGCATCACATTTTCCCTACAAAAGGCCCCAGTCTATGGGAACTATGTTGGAGAAGTATCGGATGAGCTACCTCCCATCCACAACCCTTGGTATCAGCACATCAAGGAGTACTTACGAGATGGATCTACATCCGCTGAGGCAAGCCCAACTGAAAGAAAGTGGATCCATTGACTTACTATGAAATTCTACCTGAGTGGAGATGCACTCTACAAGAAAGATGCAGGATTAGGTCTCCTCAGATGTCTGGACAAGGACTAAGCTCAGAGGCTCATGGATGAGATCCATGGTGGAGTATGTGGCCCACACATGAGCGGACCCCTACTTGTTCAGAAAATCCTCAGAACAGGGCATTACTGGCTTACGCTCAAAGCTGACTGTGATGATCACGTCAAGAGGTGCTATCAATGCTAAATTCATGGAAATACCATCCACGCCCCTCCAAGGGAACTCCACAACATGAGCTCGCCTTGGCCCTTCTCAATATGGGGAATGGACGTGATCGGACCCATCGAGCCCAAAGCCAGTAATGGACATCGGTTCATATTCACCATGATTGACTACTTCACCAAATGGGTAGAAGCAGCCTCCTTCCCTAGGGTTACTAAAGAAGTCATCATTGCTTTCATCCGAAACAATATCGTTTGTCGTTATGGACAATCAGAGGTCATTGTGTCAGATAATGTTAAGAACCTCAACAACAAAATGATGGAGGAGCTATGTAGTAAATTCCACATTAAACACCTTAACTCCATCATCTACCATCCAAAGATGAATGGTGCTGTTGAAGCGGCTAATAAAAACATCAAGAAAATCATGCAAAAAATGTCCGCCAACCATAAGGGATGGCCTGACTTGTTTCCTCTGACTTTATTAGCCTACAGAACTTGAATGCGTACTTCTACTGGGCAACCCCCTACTCATTAATCTATGGGATGGAAGTAGTGCTCCCCATAGAGGTGGAAATGGAATCCCTCGGAGTGTTAATAGATGCTCAGTTGGATGAAGACCAATGGGTACAAGACATGTATCACCAATTATCTCTAATAGACGAAAGGCGAACCGCGGCTATCTTCCATAGTCAGCTATATCAGCAAAGGATCGCCAGATCCTACAACAGGAAAGTCCAGCTACGACATTTTAAATAGCACTACTTGGTTTTGAAGAAGATCATTGATAACCTAGATCAATCCAAGAGAAAATTCACTCCTAACTGGGAAGGATCGTTTGTTGTCAAGGAGGTATTGACAGGAGGTGCTCTCAGACTATAAGAAATGGACGACGATAAATTTCCACAACTCATCAACTCGGACACCGTGAAACGGTACTATGTCTAAGGTTATCATCAAGTAAACATCCTGGTTTTGGATCGTCAGATCACCAGTCATTTCAAGTTCTTTAACCCTCATTACATACAGTCTTTCCTTTTTATCTATATGCCCCTCAGGGAAAAACACATTTTTCAAACCAGCAGTCTGGTTTCACTTCATATAACTCCGGTCATCCCATTAGGGATTGAACCTTTCATACCTGCAGTTTATCCTGAAGATGGGATTAAACTTTTCACACCTGCAATTTGTCCCAAGCATGGGATCAAACTTTAATTTCCCTGCAGTTCATTCTGCACATGGGATTCAACTTCTTCGATCACAAATCGTCCTGAGGGGCGAACTACGTCGACCTGATCTCCCTGATACTCGGGAGTACGTAGGCAACCATATTTTATATGGCCCAGTCGCAATAAAAAAACAACAAAAACATTTCTACCCTTTCTCTACAAAAACATAAACAACAAAAATATTCCTTCACCCTTTCATATTCAGTGTTGAACCTCTTACAACAAGTTCAAACTACGCAGACCTGATCTCCTCTTCAATAGGAGTACGTAGGCAGCCATTTATGGTTTGGTCTAACCCCCTACCAGAACAAAAATACTTGTCACACGGTACTGGGATCAAACCTCAATCCACCATATTTCATCGGCTTCAGACTAAAGGGATGGAACTACCTAACCTCTCCTCACAAATAGGAGATTTGGCGACCATCTAAGCTGCGGTTGCGCCTCAAAGAGCAACACCAATCCATAAGAGATGGAACTAACTAGGCTCCTCCTAAATAGGAGTACTGGCGACCATCTATGGTGCGGTTAATCTCAGAGAGGGAATTCCACACTCCTCTCCACATCTACATACAGAAACTAGTCCCAAGATACCAAAGATGGTAGGGATACACACAGATCAATGATTCATTCTGAAAGATCCTGCGACGTCTCAATGTCCACACATCAAGGATGAGTTTAGAATATATCAAGATCACAAGCCCTGAAGAAATAGGAAAACATCAAGCAAGTATTAAGGCACAACTGAAAGGGAAGTGAATCAAAATATATTTTCCTACCATATATAATATTGTTTGATATATACAATATGTGTTGTACATGACAAAATGGCTAAGCTAGTCTGTACAGGAAAATACAAGTCTATCTACGGATCTGTATGTATGTTGACTATCAGATCTAACATAGCATCCCTCTCCGAAGAAGGAGATAATGCTGCAAGCTCCTTCCCAATGGTATCTACATGAACTAGCAGATCTGAGGCTAATTGCATGGTGGCATGATTCTCATCAATGTATGCACTCATATCGGCAAGGATGTCAATCATAAGGGATCTCACTGAAGTACTGTCTGTGACGGCCACATCCCGGGCAGATAGAGCAGCATCTCGCTCTATAATCAATGCATCTCTGGCTGATCTGGCTTCGTCTCTCTCTAATAAAGTTACGTCTCTCCCATCAAGAGCTGTCAATATTAAGGCCCTAGCTTGATCTCTCTCAAAGGTCATCAGATGAAGACTCTACTCAAGATACTATGTTGAATGTTGAATCACAGTAGTGGGAGAATCCATCACAACTGCTGGCAACCCAGAAGTCAAATCCTCCTCGATGGGAATATCAGTCTCCTCCATAGGCTCCCCATCATCAGAATGAATCCCCTACACTGTGGATACTGTCATAGTCAATGTGGTCTTTGTCTCCATCCATACAGAATACTCTGCAGAACAACCCGGATGGTTGACGAAAAACTCAGCTATCTCATGCTGATCCCAACAGGCATACAACCTAGATCTATCCTCTGCTGATAAATGGCGAGAAGTCAAGCGCTAACTCAATGTCCCATCAATAGGATGAAAGTCCTGGAACTAGTCAAACTGACGCATCACGACCAGCGGGTGATAAGTAATCATTCCCCTCAAGCCAGCCAAAGGGAGATAATCCTTGCCCAAAGCATGAGTAATGATGTTGTAGGGTGAGCTGAGCCTTGTACATAGCAATATATCGAATGGATCTCCGATCCCTGCCAGAAAAGCTGACCAAGATGCATCATCTATACACTCCGTAGGCTGAAAGGAGTATGACATAGTTATCTCATGAGTAAAACAATACCCGTGTCGCCTGAAAGTGCCAATCGGTCTCAAGTGTGACATAAACCACACATACAACATGACCAAGTTGCCTGTAAACATTCCTGTCGGATAAGTGCAGCAATATGTGGCTGACCTCAGAGTCTCTGCTATAATCATCGGTACAATGGTGTGACCCTCCTTGAGAGCTCTCACTGCCATGATAACTCTTATATCTAACTCATCCATATACCGTGGCATGTAGATATACGACAATATGCATAATAACAGTACATCCACTCTAGCCAAACGCCAATGATCCTCTGGTGTGGTAAAATCCTCGGAATGCCATTTGTTAGTTCCCAGTAGGCACAATATAGATCTAGAAGAGGGGGTTGAATAGATCCTTATAATTTTAAAATACTTTTACTCTATTAAGTTGTATTGCTCATTGAGTATCTCATGATAAACTTAAGAATCTTTTCAAGCACACCGAAATAAGTGAAAGATCCTCTTCATTGATATATTCATAATCACACATTCATTGTTCATAGAGTTACTTCAATAGTAAGCAGTTAAAACATATATAGCAGTTATAGCAGTTAAGGTACATAAAGTAAAAGACACAAAAGGTTTTAAGTGATTCAGAGACTTAAGCTCCTAATCCACTCTATTGATTTTAACTAGCAGAATTTCCACTAAGAAAGGGCAGCACCCTAAATCACTAAGATTCCTTCAAGGCCAACAGCCTTGGGACTTCAATTCACTAAGAACTCTTCAAGGCTAGTAGCCTTGGAACTTCATTTAGTCCCTTCGGACAAGGACCCCTTAGGCCCTGGCTTCTTGTTGTTGTAGTTGTTGGTGGTGGTGGTGCTGAGCTGCTAAGATATCATTAAGCTCTGAGAATCTTTTGTTCTTAGCAGCTTGGGGTGGTCCTCTTTGAGTTCAGCTTTGAGTCTGGACCACATCTTCCTTGGTGAAGTTGATCTCTTCTCTTTTCAGTTCATCTTCATCTGATGTTAGTTGTGCACCATCACCATCTGGGTTTGCTAAGTCTATGTGCTTTTAGTAGTCTTTGTCTGGCACTTAGCAATCCCTGAACCCTTCTTGAATACTTTGTAGACATGGTTCTGCACTTGTTTAGTTTCAGCTTTCGATTCATGGTGATTCGTAGAGTGGCTCTTTTGATCTTCTTTGTACTCAGCCACTTTCCTGAATGCTATCTTATTGGCCTTCTCAGCTCTCAGCTTAGCTGCCATCTTCAGTGGCATTCTCATCTTTATTGAGTGAAGCTTCGATCTATTTGATTCCTTCTTTTAAGCTGCTTCACTTCCACCTTGATAGTATCAATGTCACTGAGACTTGTTCTATTGATCTTTGGTTGAACTCGTAGAGTCAAAAGTAGCATTCACCAACTCAACGATTTTGCAACTACACAATCATTAGCAACTCTTGATCTTTGAAGCTCTGTTGATTTATACTGCTTCCAAATCTTCCCGTTAGAAAGTAGCCATTGAAAGCTATTCAAATTTCTTCGCAAATCTCGAGTTATTTGGTGTAGACTGCAGATGTGACATGACATCTTTCTCTGACTTTCTAACACTGCAGTCTGTTATTTCACCAACCCTATCAGATATGTCACTTTAATGTCTTGTGCAGGTCAAAGACTTTATTTCCTTCTTCTGATTTCTCGATCAGAGGTTGTCCTTGCATCGATGCTCTCAATAAGCACTTGTCCGAACATTACCCTTCAGATTGAACCGTTGCCAATGCTTCAGTCTTCAGTTATTCGAACTCTACGATTCTGATGCATACCTTCTTGGACTTAATCGTAGTGTCTTGTTTGAATTTCTTTTTGATGTATAGAATTAACACTACGATCTTGAAGAGTGTTCATTAGATCTCCAATGTGGAACACCTCTTCCTTCTCTTATGCAGTGCTTTGATACTTCTATATACCTTGACTGTTCTCAAATACTGATGGCTCGATTCCTTGCACTAGCCTTCTCTGATCATTAATGGAGTGACCCAATGCTTAATCACTTTAGCCTTGTTATTCAGAGGCTGACCAGTATCTCAGTGTGTACTCCATCAGTTCCTTTTTTATTTAGCAAACACTATGATCTTGGTTGCTTCCAAGACGTTATAGTCTTTCTACTTGATAGCTACTGAATGCGCTAACTTTTCTTGGTCAGTTATAGAAGTCTTCTTCTAATCTCCTTGTGGAAGACTTCATCTCGAATGGCTTCACAACTCAATCTTGATGCTGATTGAGTTGGTGCTTAGATCTTCTGTTAGCTTGCATACCATTCGTTGAGAGCTCTCAGGTTTACTTCAGGTGGGACGTATCTATGCAGTGCCAACCAAAGGCTTCATTCCTTTGGATATTCTGGGAGCTCTCATTCGTTGATAATCATATTTGCTCTACGATTCTACCTTGGCATTGTGAGCACATATATTGAGGTCTTAGTTCTGCACTCTACAATTCAGCTTTGGCTGTGCAGACACTACGACTCCGAGATCATATCTTGACACTTTACGATTTCTATCGTTATGCTTGTTGTCTTCATCTGATCTTGCTCGACTACAATCTCTGCCTCATATTTAGTAGACTCTACGACTCTGAGTGTAGTCTACGATTCTTGACTTAGCTTTGGCAGATACTCGGTCGGCTCGTAGGCAGGCTGTCTCTACGATTCTGAACATGACTTCCTCAGCAGACTACGGCCCTGAGGAAGTTCTCCTCGACACACTACGATCCTTTCTCGTCTCTCCTGGAAGTATACGAACTACGAGATCTACTATCTTGTAGACTACGATTCTGCCTCGATATATCTCGAGTTTTCCTTGACTCTCCTGGAAGACTACGATTTCTGGTGCAGTGCTCGATGATCAGACAAGCCTATCTATTACATCATAAGATCAACCTAACATGCTTGATCTTTCTATATTTATAGTCCTTGTACATCATTTCTTTTTAAAGACTTTACAAAGCTGTTTTGCTTATGTAGGATCAACCTAACACATTTGATCAATTCATTCTAAGTCCTTGTACATATGTTTCTATTACCTATCAAAGAACTTTATAGCTTTTCTTAATGCAAGCATACTTGCATATTCATTCATATATATATATATATATATATATATATATATATATATATCATAATCAAATCATATATAAATAGGAATATCATTCACATCTTTATTCCTAACACCATGTATAACTATCTTCCGAGCCAAATCTATCAAATAGAAAACGCTGGGATATCACATGGCCGGATGTGATCTCATCCTGCACAACTCTCCACCTTAGCCAGGTAAGAGTCATAAATTGTCAGCTCATGTCGCCGATGACCATATGCGTGCAGGGTCTGTCCAATGGCAGCGCTGTCAACAGTGTATACTCCTCCAGAATAGGAGTAAACTAATGGATGCCAAACCGGAAGACTTGTCTCTCTGGTATCCAATGTTCTAGCATACCCTCTACAAATCCTGTGGGAACCTAAAACATTAAGAGGGTCTTAGTATGCTGCAACAGCTGATCTATAGTCACCTTGTTTGATGGTGACATAATATCATCTGTAATAACCCGAGATTTTCTATATAAAATAAATAAGAAATTTTGTGTATAAATTTTTTTTTATTTAATGACGAGACTAAGTGTCAAGTAAAGTGAACGATAAATGTGAATATATTTATTTCTTGAAAAATTAGAAATAATTTTGGAATTATTATTTACCACAAATTATATGGTAATAAATTTCTGTAAGGCGGAATGTTTTTATTAATTATTTTCCATGAAAACATGATTGAAGATAATTTATGAAGTGATAATTAGATTTATATAATAAAAATTTTATTATATGAATTGTTCAGAATATTTAAGTTAATTATTTTAACTTGATTATTGATGTTGTGTACGAAGAATAAGTCAGATATGAGATCCAAACCCTGGATTGGGATTGTGATCAAGAGATGAGAATAATAATATTATATTATGATTTTACAGTACCATAATTACGTACTGTGTATGTGCGGACAGATAATATTGAACAATGACGGTCAATTAGGTCATAGCATATTACCATGCTGTGAAACCCTAATTATTAAACTTAGTTATAAGATATGACTGAGTAGTGACTGTGTATATGAAGTTACTGTGTATAAGAATATCGGGAATTAGAAGAAACCCTAATTACTGTTGTACGTCACTAATTAGGAAAATCCTAATTATTATAACCTTAACCGGTTGAAGTTAGAAACCATAACGACTATGTTAATAACATACACAGATAATTATAGAACCATAATTTTAATTATAGGGTTTAATTTCGATGTTATTGTATAAGTATTTTAATTTACCAAAGGATAGAAGTTAATTGGTAAATTATATGAATTATATCTAGTGATTAAATATTACATTTAATTGTCTTGTACAAGATTGCCCTTGAAATTATATGTAAAATGACCAAAATACCCTTTTTGGCAAAAAAGGTATAAGAACACTAGACCTAGAAATCCTTTGATTCGATGTTATTTGATGCAATTGACTGTTTAAAGTTGTGTAATAGGATGTTAATTGATGATATGGGTTGATAAATCAAAGACCCATAACATCAAAGTACACGAATTTGAAGATTTAAGAAATTTGGAAAATTTCATTTATGTGATTTTTTTCGTCAAATGTCAGAGCTTATAGATCTTTGATCGATCATGATTTTTGTTGTTTTTAAGTTGTTATGTGTAGCTTGTTATATGATCTTTAATCTGCAAAAAGGATGAAGTCCATATCATGTATATATTAGAAGTTATAGATGGTCAAACATGGTTGACCGGTCATGATAAACTATTTTTGGGCAGTCTGTAATGGGGGCATTCTCGTCCACTTTTTATGCTTTAAAAGGTCTGGACTTTTGATATATTGTAGTGCACTGAGTTAGGAAGCCATATGCTTTGGAATGACCTCATTCCGACCTCGGATGAGGGAATTACGGTGATTGGAAGGAAATGTGTCAAATTTCTCAAAATTGAAAGTCAGCAGCGAGATGTGCTATTCGGGACACTGTTTCGATCAATTAATGTTTCCAAAACCTTCTGGACTTTTGGTATGTTGTAGTACACTGAATAATCTTTCCATAGACTCCGAAACGGACTAAATCCGATATCGGAGGAGAGAGTTATGACATTTCAAAGTAGTAGTGTCAAAACTGTCCAACAAGTGCGGTGCAGTCCACTTGAACGGAATTTCTGGGCTTATGTGTTCGGAATTTGGAAATGGTCAAAGAATAAAAGTTGTAGCCCCAGAAGTTAGCTTCGCGTGGGCTCAAGAATCGCTCAAAAATATTTTGAAACGAAAAAGTTATGACTGTTTTAGCGAGAAAGGGTAAAGCTGAAACGAAATTAAAAACTGTTATGAACGTCTACTTTTGACGCACTGTTTGGGCTACCTAATGAACCCGAATTGGGTCATTCGTATTTTTTAAAAATACTCTGGTATACCATGTATAACATATCCAAAGTTGGGAATGTTCTGATAAATGAACAAGGCGTGAGAAAATCGCAAAATGAGCTATTGAAAGATTAGTTTAAACCAAGTCCCACATCGACTAAATTAAGAACTTCCCCATTTTCTAAACTTATAAATAGAAGGGTTTGGCCTTTGTTTCATTCACTAACAATAAGGCTTCCAATTTTTGAGAAAGGCTTTGTTGGGGGAGAACTTTTTATAAAGATCTCCTTAGTTAAATTTTGGCGTGGAAGTGCGTATTCAGTTTGTGGATTTCGTATTTCCGAGTATGTTTTCTTATTTAATTTTTGTAATGTATTTAATTGTTAGTTAAAGTTTAAATTTTTGAAGTTTAGTTAGTTTGTTAATAAACTAGTTAGTTTACTATGTTTATTTTGGCTTGAAATTAATTATGTAAATGAATTATTTGTGATGACTTTTAAAATTTTGTGATGAATTTCATTAATTAATTATTATTAATGATATTAAAGTTATTTAATGATTATATTAAATAATTTAGTTTAAAAATGATTTTAATATTATAAAAATCATTTTAAATGAAAATAAGGTATTTAAAAATATTTTAAGTTATAATTAATGACTTTTAATATTTGGATAAATAGTACATTAATATTTAAATATTAATGGTAATTATTTAAAAATGATTTTTATTGTTTTAAAAATCATTTAAGGGTGATATAAATGTTTTAAAAATAGTTTGAGTTATTATAAATAACTTTTATATTTTGGCAATGGTTTCATTAATAGTTTAGTATTAATTAAACTATTAATGATAATGAAATTGTTTAATGTTTAAATCATTTAATTATGATTCCGATATTTGAAAGTTATAGCCGACCAAACTAGCTGACTTGAGAACCGATTATGAAGTTATGAAGTTTTGAAGAACACCTATAGTAACAATTATATCACTATAGGCCCTTTAGTGAAAGATTTGAATTATTTTAAATTTTTTAATTTCTGGAAATTTCGAAAATAATTAAAAATAAAATGTCTGATATTTACAGATGTTGAGTTATAGAATAAGAGTCTTAGACTCATTATTTATCCGATAAAGCTGTCGGTACACCGACAAATGTCAGACCTTATAAAAGAAAGAAAATGCTACTGTAAGAGCATGGATGAGATATTTGAAAAATGTATAATAATATTTCAAGTATAGAATAGGAACTAAAAGTATGATCACTGTGATTATGTGATTAGATTATGTGCTGACTGTAATAAACAGTACTATGTGTTAAGATATATTGATCTAATCAAACGAATGATCTGATTATTGATAGGTTGTGATAAAGAGATAAAACCTAAGTTGAGATTTGTAATCAGCGAATCAGGCAAGTATCCTACCTTTGCATTTCCTTTATGCAATGGACATGAGTAAGAATGTTTCAGAATTATTCAATTCTTGTACAGATTATGTACGTTTTGATTATCAACATGTTAATTCAGATATATATATTCTGTTCATTGATTTCTAAATGGTTATACAAGTATCCCCACTTGGATAATCATGGCATTTATTCACATGTTGATACACCTTTGTCAATTACCCGTATATACATATATGTTGAACTACATATTATTGTTGAGCAAGATTAAAAACCTTCGGGTTTGGAACCAGGCATGTATGAACATTTCTATATGGGAAATTTTTGCGCCCAAGGCGGATAGAGTGAGCGATGAATTTCGTTCAAGTTATGTAGTGTCGATTAATACAAGGTACAACGGGGCTGATCACCCTCCGTGCCCGTAGGTTATGACGGTTTGAGGATGGATTTCTGCTAAACTTTTTCGAAAATGAAAAAGAATATTCATAGTATGTTTCTTAAACCCTATTCAAGGGTAGAGCCAGAGCCAAATTTAAAGAATTTAAAAGAGAGTTGTTATGTGAATTTTTTATCAGTATAGATTACTTCACAACTTTCAATTCGTTGTAGAAGTGTTATGTAAAAAGAATACTTATATTCTTTCAGCTTATATATATAATTGCTATTACTTGTTGGGCACTCAAATGCTCATCCTTGCTTAAATTAAATGTTTTCAGTTATGTATGAGCAACCTGAAGGCTCAGTCACGAACAAGGAGAAAGGAAAGCTGTTCGAATGAGTTATATTATGAGTTAATGGTTATAGTCAATATTGGTATCTATTCAGGTATCGTATGGAATGTATTTGAAGGTTTCGTACCTGGGGAGTAAACTTTGATGTGTGTAAATTAAGTTTGAATGTAATATTATTATTGCATTATTCAGCTTATTTAAATGTTATCGTGAAGCACCAAGTTCGGGTTTCAAGTACCTGGATTTGGGGTCGTCACAAGTTGGTATCAGAGCTGTTGGTTATGAAGCTTAGGTAGGAATACCTGAGACTAATAACCGTAATGATTGGGATAAGTACTAACTCATATAGAGTTAGTTGGTCGATAAGATTCAAAGATGAATCTCGGCGAGTGTAAAGACAAAGAGTTCCCTAACTCTGATAATAAAGTTAAACAGTAGTGGGGAATAGATTGAGTCTAAAAGACTGAAAGTGCAGTTATGAGAGATCGTAAAATAAAACGATCAAGATATAGAATTAAATCGTAATATATACGATGAGATCATTCCGTGATCTGATAAGGCTATGACAGCCGGAAAGAATCAATCTGTTGATTGAAAAGTTTACAGCAAGATTGCTGTGTATGAATTGTACTATAAATTGGTACAGATCCAGAAGAGAATTATAAATACGAATTAAATTCGTATGGAGAAGGGGTTAATGTTAGGTGGGGATTCAATTGAGGACTCATGTCGGCAGCTGAGTTGTATGATTCTTCGTATGGGAGCTGAATTGTACTTGGTGTAAAAACCACTTAGTTTTTGGCACTGATAATCATTGAAATGTTTATGTCGCGCTATTTGTTATATGCACATTAAGAGGATGACTCAATTCTCAGGTGTATAACAGGTAGATGGGTCATAGATAGAGAATATAAGATTAAGTACGAGTTCTTAAAACTCATACTTATGAGACATTCTTGACTCATAATTATATGAAATGTTTATGAACCCCTCAGCGAATGGACGCCAAAGGTCTGACTAGGATAAGTTCTTAAACTCATATGATTGTGGCAACTTATGAACTCATAAGTGTGGATTGACTAACTGGGTATAGTTATGTGTGAATGAAGAATTGAGGATTATAGGAACAGATAGACTGTTAAGCAAATGAATATTAGTAAAGGTGTTAGGTTTTCCTAAACTCCTAGCTAATGCTAAACTTCGAATTTTTGACATCAAGCTAAATACGCACTATGTGATGTTGAAAACAAAAATGTAGACTCGTAATCATTTTTGAAACGGTTTAAAGTACGGTCTATGCTACTTATTTTGGCTAGACGCAAATGATTTAAAATGTTAAAAGTTATTTTTATTTATCACCTATGTACCATGTAACCTGGTACAGAGATGATAAAAAAATGATGGAGTCATCAATGCAGTATTACTTAGTGGGATGTGATCTCAGGATCGTCAGTCCACTACGGTATGATGTAGTATGATAAAATCACCAAATGACGGAATCCTCAACGGACTGTAAATACAGTGCGGCATCATGACGTCATTCTCGAAAAATGTTTTCAAAAAGTTTAATTTGCCAACGGGGTTTGGCTATACTTAAATAATTCGATTGAATTGAATTATTGATATGAGTCTATGCTATTTGAATCAGCTAGACTAATGTTTATGAAAACTCTAAGTGTTCATTGAAAGAAATTTCCCGAACCAAATTATTTGGTGCGGAATCCTATGATAAGACTGAGGTGAACAATGTTGTTTGGATAAATGATCCAATCTAATAGCGTAAATATTCGCTAGGTATGATTAATATGTTATGCATGACGTAGGGGTACAATAGGCTAATCACCTAAAGTACTATTAATGATAGTTTACCTTCTTTGTGATTGTAAACATACCAGGTAATGTTTTGTTTTGCGGTATGAATACCGTTAAAACTATGTGTTCATGGTCTATATGACCCCTCAGCACAATTTGAAAACTTTTACTCTTGTGAGAGGTGTATTGGGTAGAATGTGATGATGGATATGAAATAGTGTAAACTCGTTACGTACGAGTGGAATCTGAGATGATTAAATAAAGGTTATTGTGACAACCTAGTTTTGTGAATGTTTAGAATATGTAAACTCCTAGTGAGTAGTTATTATAAGATGTGAAGATAGAAAAGTTGATGCGCCAGATGTTAATAGAAATAATGGAAGAGCATGATAAGCTCAAAATCCAAATTGACCAGATGGAGCCTCAAGCAACACATCGTGTAAAGAAAGAAAGATAGAAGATCCTGACTTAGAAAAACTTGATAAGAAGAAAGGGAAGAAAATATGTATGTTTGCGGCCGTGAAGGACATACCTCTCCTCGTTGCCCCGACTATAGGAAAGGTGGATGTTTTAATTGTGGGATGGAAGGACATCGAGCGAATGAATGTCCGAGAAAAAGGCTTGGTAAATAAGTAGTATGGGTTATGTTATGTAATATGTGTGATAAATAATGAACTATTTTCAACTTTTAGGTTGGTCAATATTTTAAATCCTGACTTTTGTAGTCACAAAGGGATAGTTGTTGATTAAAGAAGGATGTGCTATGTAAATATTCGATAAATGAATATGAATCTAAGTTTGAGAAATGAAACGAGTTTAATACATTAATCTTATGCAATAAGGTTTAAAATGTAAGGGTATAATTTATGGTTTTATTTAACCAGATAATGCCGCCAAGACGTCAAACTCGAAACCAAAGGATAGAAGAATCTACTAATGCTGGGGAACGACAGCCAGAACTAATGCAAAACTTTGCAAACATGGTAGCTCAGGCTATGCAGCAGGGAACACCTGTTGCGGGAAACCAGCCAGACAATCGCTTGGCAAAATTCAAAGACTTCAAAGCCGTAGGACCACCAGAATTCAGAGGATCAGCTAACCCTATAGAAGCCCAGACTTGGGTGAACGAGATAGAGAATGCATTTGTAATCGCTAGAGTAGATGCGGGGCAAAAGACCGCTTTTGCCACTTATATGATGAAAGGGGAAGCTAACTTTTGGTGGGATGCAAATAAAACTCGGGTAGGAGAAGAAGAAATTACTTGGGATATGTTTAAGGATTTATTTTTCGAAAACTATCTCTCTGTTAGTATGCAGTCTAGAATGGAGGTGAAATTCCTGGAGTTAAAGCAGGATAACATGACTGTTGCGGAGTATGCCGCAAAATTTAATGAGTTGTCTAGGTTTGCTCCACATCAAGTGGATACAGAGGCTAGGAAGGCAAGGAGATTTGAGCTGGGCTTAAAACCCTGGCTCTACAATAAGGTGTCAGTACTACAAATCAATACTTGTGCAGCACTCATGGAGAAGGCTATCATAGCTGAACAGGGAAGTGAGGCCATGAGCCTCTACCACAAGGAGAAGAAGAACAAAAGCAAGTCAGGAGGAGCAGTAAAGATAGAAAGTAGTAGTAGGGGTGAGAAAAGAATGAGGACTTTTTCTGAGAACGTGCAAGTGAAGCAGGAAGGTACAAAGAAGCAGGTAGTGCAGTGCAAGAACTGCGGGAAGAATCACTCTGGCGAGTGTCTGAAGGGCAAGTTTGTATGCTACAAGTGCGGGCAAGAGGGTCATATCTCTCCCAACTGCCCCAACTCAAGGATGATCAGTGGATGCTTCATATGTGGATCGACTGAGCATAAGGTAAGGAACTGTCCACAGAGGGGAATGTAGGCAAGAAACGTAACCACAGGGAGAAACAGTGGGACGTTAGCAATTTCAGGACCAAACTCAACCAGTAACCCAACGAAAGTAACTCCGAGGGTTTACAACATGACGGTCCAGGATACGGTGGCAGCTGAAAATAGAACTCCAGGTGCTATTTGAATAACTTATATATCTTATATTGCTGCTTAATCGGATAGACAAGTGTTATGTAGAATAATTAAAGATCAGTTCGATCAAGTATGATCGAGATCTACGTACAATGATTATATGCTATGTACCCTTCTGCATATGAGTTTTTAAAGCGGTGATTCCGGGGACGAAATCCTTATAAGGGAGGGTGAATGTAATAACCCGAGATTTTCTATATAAAATAAATAAGAAATTTTGTGTATAAATTTTTTTTTATTTAATGATGAGACTAAGTGTCAAGTAAAGTGAACGATAAATGTGAATATATTTATTTCTTGAAAAATTAGAAATAATTTTGGAATTATTATTTACCACAAATTATATGGTAATAAATTTCTGTAAGCCGGAATGTTTTTATTAATTATTTTCCATGAAAACATGATTGAAGATAATTTATGAAGTGATAATTAGATTTATATAATAAAAATTTTATTATATGAATTGTTCAGAATATTTAAGTTAATTATTTTAACTTGATTATTGATGTTGTGTATGAAGAATAAGTCAGATACGAGATCCAAACCCTGGATTGGGATTGTGATCAAGAGATGAGAATAATAATATTATATTATGATTTTACAGTACCATAATTACGTACTGTGTATGTGCGGACAGATAATATTGAGCAATGACGGTCAATTAGGTCATAGCATATTACCATGCTGTGAAACCCTAATTATTAAACTTAGTTATAAGATATGACTGAGTAGTGACTGTGTATATGAAGTTACTGTGTATAAGAATATCGGGAATTAGAAGAAACCCTAATTACTGTTGTACGTCACTAATTAGGAAAACCCTAATTATTATAACCTTAACCGGTTGAAGTTAGAAACCATAACTACTATGTTAATAACATACACAGATAATTATAGAACCATAATTTTAATTATAGGGTTTAATTTCGATGTTATTGTATAAGTGTTTTAATTTACCAAAGGATAGAAGTTAATTGGTAAATTATATGAATTATATCTAGTGATTAAATATTACATTTAATTGTCTTGTACAAGATTGCCCTTGAAATTATATGTGAAATGACCAAAATACCCTTTTTGGCAAAAAAGGTATAAGAACACTAAACCTAGAAATCCTTTGATTCGATGTTATTTGATGCAATTGACTGTTTAAAGTTGTATAATAGGATGTTAATTGATGATATGGGTTGATAAATCAAAAACCCATAACATCAAAGTACACGAATTTGAAGATTTAAGAAATTTGGAAAATTTCATTTATGTGATTTTTTCGTCAAATGTCAGAGCTTATAGATCTTTGATCGATCATGATTTTTGTTGTTTTTAAGTTGTTATGTGTAACTTGTTATATGGTCTTTAATCTGCAAAAAGGATCAAGTCCATATCATGTATAGATTAGAAGTTATAGATGGTCAAACATGGTTGACCGATCATGATAAACTGTTTTTGGGCAGTCTGTAATGGGGGTATTCTCATCCACTTTTTATGTTTTAAAAGGTCTGGACTTTTGATATGGTGTAGTGCACTGAGTTAGGAAGCCATATGATTTGGAATGACCTCATTCCGACCTCGGATGAGGGAATTACGGTGATTGGAAGGAAATGTGTCAAATTTCTCAAAACTGAAAGTCAGCAGCGAGATGTGCTATTCGGGATACTGTTTCGATTAGTTAATATTTCCAAAACCTTCTGGACTTTTGGTATGTTGTAGTACACTGAATAAGCTTTCCATAGACTCCGAAACGGACTAAATCCGATATCGGAGGAGAGAGTTATGACATTTCGAAGTAGTAGTGTCAAAACCGTCCAACAAGTGCGGTGCAGTCCACTTGAACGGAATTTCTGGACTGATGTGTTCGGAATTTGGAAATGGTCAAAGAGTAAAAGTTGTAGCCCCAGAAGTTAGCTTCGCGTGGGCTCAAGAATCGCTCAAAAATGTTTTGAAACGAAAAAGTTATGACTGTTTTAGCGAGAGAGGGTAAAGCTGAAACGAAATTAAAAACTGTTATGAACGTCTACTTTTGACGCACTGTTTGGGCTACCTAATGAACCCGAATTGGGTAATTCGTATTTTTTTAAAATACTCTGGTATACCATGTATAACATATCCAAAGTTGGGAACGTTCTGATAAATGAGCAAGGCGTGAAAAAATCGCAAAATGAGCTATTGAAAGATTAGTTTAAACCAAGTCTCACATCGACTAAATTAAGAACTTCCCCATTTTCTAAACTTATAAATAGAAGGGTTTGGCCTTTGTTTCATTCACCAACAATAAGGCTTCCAATTTTTGAGAAAGGCTTTGTTGGGGGAGGAATTTTTATAAAGATCTCCTTAGTTAAATTTTGGCGTGGAAGTGCGTATTCAGTTTGTGGAATTTGTATTTCCGGATATGTTTTCTTATTTAATTTTTGTAATGTATTTAATTGTTAGTTAAAGTTTGAATTTTTGAAGTTTAGTTAGTTTGTTAATAAACTAGTTAGTTTACTATGTTTATTTTGACTTGGAATTAATTATGTAAATGAGTTATTTGTGATGACTTTTAAAATTTTGTGATGAATTTCATTAATTAATTATTATTAATGATATTAAAGTTATTTAATGATTTTATTAAATAATTTAGTTTAAAAATGATTTTAATATTATAAAAATCATTTTAAATGAAATTAAGGTATTTAAAAATATTTTAAGTTATAATTAATGACTTTTAATATTTGGATAAATAGTACATTAATATTTAAATATTAATGGTAATTATTTAAAATTGATTTTTATTGTTTTAAAAATCATTTAAGGGTGATATAAATGTTTTAAAAATAGTTTGAGTTATTATAAATAACTTTTATATTTTGGCAATGGTTTCATTAATAGTTTAGTATTAATTAAACTATTAATGATAATGGAATTGTTTAATGTTTAAATCATTTAATTATGATTCCGATATTTGAAAGTTATAGCCGACCAAACTAGCTGACTTGAGAACCGATTATGAAGTTATGAAGTTTTGAAGAACACCTATAGTAACAATTATATCACTATAGGCCCTTTAGTGACAGATTTGAATTATTTTAAATTTTTCAATTTCTGGAAATTTTGAAAATAATTAAAAATAAAATGTCTGATATTTACAGATGTTGAGTTATAGAATAAGAGTTTTAGACTCATTATTTACCCGATAAAGCTGTCGGTACACCGACAAATGTCAGACCTTATAAAAGAAAGAAAATGCTACTGTAAGAGCATGGATGAGATATTTGAAAAATGTATAATAATATTTCAAGTATAGAATAGGAACTAAAAGTATGATCACTGTGATTATGTGATTAGATTATATTTCAAGTATACTTTTTCCTTTTTCATCTTTGTCTAGCTTGGTTGTAGGAGAAATTGGGGTTTTAATGGGAGAGGCTGATTCCATGACATACTTCTTGAGTAAGTCTTTAATGTACTTGGCTTAGTTTATGAAAATTCCTTCATCAGTCTGCTTTACTTGCAGTCCAAGAAAGAAGTTCAGCTCACCCATTATGCTCATTTTGAGTTTACTCTGCATAATCTTGGAGAATCTCTTGAATGACTTTTTATCAGTAGAACCAAAGATAATATCATCAACATAGATTTGAACTAATAGGACCTTATCTTTATGTTTTCTATGAAATAATGTGGTATCTACTCTTCCTCTAGTAAATTCATTTTCAATAAGAAAATTAGTCAGTGTTTCATACCATGCTCTAGGTGCTTGTTTAAGACCATATAAGGCTTTGTCTAATCTAAAAACATAATTAGAAAGAGATGGATTGATGAAACCTGGAGGCTACTCTACATAGACTTCTTCTTGAAGTTCACCATTCAAGAATGCACTTTTAACATCCATCTGGAAGACTTTGAACTTCATGTGAGCAGCAAAAGCAAGAAATATTCTAATTGCTTCGAGTCTGGCAATGGTACGAATGTCTCATCATAGTCAATGCCTTCTTCCTAAGTGTAGCCCTTGGCTACTAGTCTGGCCTTATTCCTGGTTATCACCCCATCTTCATCCTTCTTGTTTCTGAAGACCCACTTGGTTCCAATTACAGGATGGTTCTTTGGTCTTGGAACCAATCTCCAAACTTTGCTTCTCTCGAACTGATTAAGTTCTTCCTGCATCGCTTTTATCCAGCTGGAATCTTCCATAGCATCCTCTATCTTCTTTGGTTCTATTTGAGATAGGAAGCTTAGATAGAAGCATTCATTTTGAGTAGCAGCTCTTGTTCTGACTCTTGCATTTGGATCTCCAATGATTAGATCTTGAGTGTGATCTTTTGCCTTCTTATGCCTTCTTGTCTTAGATCCTCGAGATCTATTTCTTCTTCTTGATGTGGAGGCACATTGTCTGGTACAGGCCTCTCTACGATCTCATTTCCTTGCTCAACGATTTCACTGTCTGGTACTACGATCGTAGTATTGAGCTTGATGACTTCGTTCGTAGTGTCTTCATTGTTGATCATAGTGTCTTGGAGCACTATTTTGTCTAAGTTTGTTTCGTCAAAGATGATGTGAATCGAGACTTCTACACTTAGTGTCTTCTTATTGAACACTATGTAAGCCTTGTTGTCTGTGGCATATCCAAGAAAGATTCCTTGGTCTGATTTCGGTTGAAACTTTGTCAAGTACTGCTTTCCATTGTTGAGTATGTAGCATGCACTGTGACACTCCCAAAAATAGGTATTCATCACCCATCTTGAGTTGCCAAATACATGGTACAAAATTTAAATACAACTTTTTGTCGTGTAAAATACGATAAAACATAATCTAAGAGTTTTAATACGTATATTGTCATCTAGACAGTATACAAACTCAAAGGAGTTCTCATTACATTTATTGTCACACTATTTAACAGAATAGTGAGGACTATTAATGATATCTTCTGGACCATCACTCCTTTCCCCGACTCGTCCCAGCTATATTCTCATTTTCTGAAGAGAACAGTGAAAGAAAGGGTGAGCTCAACTAGCCCAGTAAGAAATATTATGACTATGATAATGCAGAATAAATTATCAATAGTCTTCAACAATGTTAAACTGATAAAATACAATAGACATCAAGTTTAACTGCAGCGAAATAAGCAATCCATTAGAAGAGTCAAGTAGAGAATAAAACCTACTATCTTCTATGATTTAAAAATGTTTTTATCAACTTTTATCGCTGAGACTCAGCTTAATAAATAAACCACACCTTCTAATCATCCCTGTACTACGGGTCAAAGATATTCATTAAATCATCAATGGTAATGACTATACCGAAAAATCCCTAGTCATAATCATACCAAGTCCATCTCTGCACGTAAGCCAAAGATATACAACTATAAAACCAACAACCAACATTTCATCTTTGCACGTAAGCCAAAGATATACAATTCAATAATCCACAGTCCATCTTTGCACGTAAGCCAAGATAACTTTTATTACCATATAAGCATGAGGATGATGACAATGATATAAACATTAATCAACTGCAAACAAGGATAAATATTAAAGACTTTAAATTTATCCAAATATTATCAACCACTCATAATCTAATATTATTAATATCATAACAATATTTTAATCACTTCTTAAACTTATAAACAATTTATTTCAATTGTTTACACTTACCAAATAATGCATTTAGTTATTCAAAAATGCTATACTCATAAGATTTCATCACCAATGATTAAATCCCTTATCAAAAAACTTCATATACCTTATATAGGATTTCCAAGCCACAAAATCCTATTTTCCAACTTTTTTACTTCACATAACATATTTAACTCATATGTTCGTAACAAAACCATTTTCATGAAAAATATCAAATCAGTTCCAAAAATATTTCTTTTCTAAAATTTAGCAGAATATAGTCCCATAATGAACATATATTTTTCTCGGAATTTTTAAAATTTATTTACTAATTTTTAAAAATCAATTTCTAATTAATTCCTTAAGTAATTAGCTACCACAAGGTTAACTCCAAAAATTCCCAAATCTTGGCAGGATCTTACGCATGTTAACGTGAGCCTCAAGTTTAAATTTTATGGTCATCAGAGTTATAGAACTCCAGTTATAGCATTTTTTGTCAAAAAAACCTAAATATTGAAATGGTCATAACTTGCTCATTTTAAGTCGGAATGAGTTCATTTTTGGACAGGAGGTACCTTATACCATATACTTTCATGTCCCAAAAGGCCAGAATTTTTCTCGCAAATTAAGTGACTGAAACAACCCTTCTAAAAATCTGGACAGTAGCTTTTTTGGTAATTTCCAGTTTTTGACTCCATTACTAAAATCAGTCCACACAAAAATCTACAATACCTTTTCCAGTGATTCCACTTGGAGATGCTACAAAACTCATAGATCTAACTCTAGAACTTAACCACACTCAAAAATTCAAAATATAATAGGAGGTATGGTCAATTGAATTTTATGTTCCATTTTCACCAAAATCAGATTTTCAACCCTTTGTGATTTCTAAGAAACTTTCATGTTTTCACATAATAACCAACATAACTCATCATAACACTTACTAATACTTCATATACCCATGATTTTCATCGGTCCAATGCTTTTATTATGACTCTCATCATAATCAACGTAACCAGATCATTTTCACAATTTAATAAGGAATGAATATAAAGGATCATTCACCATGTATGTGGTAATCCACATAGACAGGTTATTCCAACAGAATAATAAAGAATGGAATAACAGAAGGATTCACCATGCATACGATAGAGACCGTACAGACAGGTTATTCCCTACAGAATATTAAATAATGGAACCAGGTCCGGCATAAACGCACAGACAGGATATTCCAATAGAATAATAAATGCAGAATAATGAATAATGGAACCAGGTCCGGCGTAAAATGCACAGACAGGATAATCTGACAGAATAATAAATGCGAATAATAAATAATGGAACCAGGTCCGGCGTAAAACGCACAGACAGGATATTCCGACAAAATAATAAATAATGGAATAACAACAGAATTTCACCATGTATGCGGTACTTCGCATAAACAAGTTATTCCAACAGAATAATAAAGAACGGAACCAGGTCAGGCAAAATTTGCACCGACAGGATATTCCAACAGAATAATAAGAATGGAATAATAGAAGAATTTCACCATGTATGTGGTACTTCGCACAAACAGGTTATTCCAACATAATAATAAGGAATAGAATAATAGAAGAATTTTACCATGTATGCAGTACTTCGCATAGACAGGTTATTCCAACATAATAATAAGGAATGGAATAATAGAAGAATTTCACCATGTATGCGGTACTTCGCATAGACAGGTTATTCCAACATAATAATAAGAAATGGAATAATAGAAGAATTTCATCATGTATACAGTACTTCGCATCGACAGGTTATTCCAATATAATAATAAGGAATGGAATAACAACTCTTACGAGTATTGAAAGAAAATAATTCTCTTCATGAATACGAAAGAATAATACCCCTTACCTTAGAAGAAACTAGATATTGGAATAGAAAGGTAGCAGACTTCTCTTCTTCTTTCTCTCTATAGAGTTTCTCTCTATAGCTTCTCTCTATAATTTCTCTCTATAATTTCTCTCTCTAGAGTTTCAGTGAATTCGTAAGAAATAATGAAGGAATGAGCTTCTATTTATAGGAGAATGGACTGAATAGTAACTAATTCATGAACAGTCCAAATTGATTTACTTTTAAACGGACGGTCCCTATTAAAACTTAAAGCAATGGTCCATACTGATTCACTACTAAATCTTTAAACCAACGGTCCATACTGATTCACTATTAAAACTTTAAACCAATGGTCCATACTGATTCACTATTAAAACTTTAAACCAGTGGTCCATACTGATTCATTATTAAAACTTTAAACCAGCGGTCCATACTGATTCACTATTAAAACTTTAAACCAACGATCAATATTTATTTACTATTATAATTTCAACCAACGGTCTGAAAAATTAGCACATCTCCTAATGGAATAATATTATACCCAAAAATGATTTGGACCAAAAAGAAATATATTTTATTCAGGTGAATAGTATCCCGTGAATAGTAACTCGTGAATAGTAACTCATGAATAGTAACTCGTGAATAGTAACTTGTGAATAGTAACTCATGAATAGTAACTCATAAATAGTACTCTGACACAAAAAGTTCCTTGAATACCCGATTGAATAATATAACCTCCATAAATAATCCCAACACAATGGAGCTATCAAATTCATCTTTAATCAACACGAACTTATTTATCATTAATATTATAACTCACAATATTTAACAACCAGGTTGTTCCTAGGAAAGAGAGAGCTTTTCAATAAGGATTTCTCCCTATTGGCGGGTAATTAGGTGACCAAACCTCTCCTTGACAGAACTTCTAGACATTGTAAATATTATAATTTAATAATATGAACAACTTTGTCGTCTCAATTATTGATTTAATAGTATATCATATAACGCAGATGATATTGTGACAATAATCGAATCAATAATATGAGAGATATGATGCAGTAATTACTGTAGCAATAATTGAATATAACTGAGTGACTTATCACGTAAGCATCAATAACCAATACCGTGTGTTACTATGCAACCACGCGTATTACTTTACTTTTACTACCAAGTAGTTCAACAGTTTTAACGGTAAAACTTCTGCCGTTATTTTCATAAAAATATTTTTATCGTTTTCTCAATCTGACAATAATTTTGTTGTGGGGTCCATCAATGATTGTGTCATTGTACGAATATTCTCTGTTAAAACGAATATTCTCTAACCAATCAATTATTATATAACAACTTACATACTTTGTAAAATTTATAAATATTACCCACAACTATAACGTTATCTCAAACCCACACCAAAATTTTGAAAAAAATATTTTGAGAAAATTAAATCTTTATTCGTAAAATCTGGGGATCTCACATGCACACCCAAAGACATGAAAGTAGCTGACACTAGGTTTTCTTTCTTTCCATAGTTCATAGGGAGTCTTCTTAATCGTAGAGTGTATGAGTGATCTGTTCTGAGTATAACATGCAGTGTTGACTGCTTCTGCCCAGAAGTACTCAGGCAGATGAGTTGCTACTAGTAGAGTCCTTCCAACCTCTATTAGTGTTCTGTTCTTTCTCTCAGCAACTCCATTTTGTTGAGGAGTTCGTGGAGCTAAGAAGTTGTGACTTATGCCATTGTCAGAGCAGAATTTATCCATTTCTGAGAAGTCGAATTCTCTACCATGATCACTTCTTATAGCCTTGATCTTTTCTCCTTTCTCGTTCATCACAAGCTTGAACATTTTGATCATCTGGGAGCCTGTCTCATCTTTTGAGGTTAAAAAGAACACCCATGTAAATCTAGTGAAGTCGTCGACTATGACTAGAGAGTATCTCTTTCCTCCAAGGCTTGTTGTTGGAATTGGTCCAAACAGATCCATGTGTAGCAGCTGCAAAGGCTTGTCAATTGAGTTGACAGTTTTGCTCTTGAATGTGTTTTTGGTCTGCTTCCCAAGTTGACAGGCATTGCAAGGCCTTTCTTTAACGAAGTTGAACTTTGGTAGACCTGCAACTAGAACTTTTGATGCTAATTAGGACATACTTTTAAAGTTAAGATGAGATAATCTTCGATGCCATAGCCAGCTCATTTCTTCAGATGCTTTAGCCAGAAATCATATTGTCTCATCTGAGCTTAGTTGACCAAGATTTACTATGTAGACATTTCCTTCTCTTGTCCCGGTTAGCTTTACTGTAGACTGTCTTCAGGTCTCGGACTTGACATTGATTGTTGAGGAATGTTACTTGATGACCCTTGTCACAGAGTTGGCTAATGCTTAAAAGGTTGTGTTGTAGTCCTTCCACATAGGCCACTCTGCTGAATGATACTGCACCATTTCTGGCTGAGCCATAGCCTCTTGTCTTGCCAGTGCTATTATCTCCAAAGATGATCGAGGGACCCTCCTTCTCTATGTAGTTAGACAGAAGAGCTTTGTTCCCAGTCATGTGTCTTGAACATCCACTATCCAGATACCAGGTTGTGTTTGTGGAGCTCCTTTTAGAAGTAACATTAAGCCTTCATTTTGGTACCCATACTTATGTGGGTCCTACTATGTTAGTACCCTTGGGAACCCAAATCTGCTTGATTTTGGGTCTCACATGCATGGAATCATAATGGCAATTAGCAGCCTTGTGGCCAACTCTGTGTCATACAAAGCATTTGATATGATGCATGTTAGTATGTGTGTGAAAGTTCTTCCTCCACTTAGACTTTTGTGGGTTATTGGTCATCCTCCTGCTAGGCTGATATTCCCTTTTCCATGTGTTCTCTTATTTCATTGATTGAGAGGAGTATATCTTACTTTTACTGTATCTTCCTGGTTGGTTCGTAAAGTTGATTTTATTAGACTCTACGATCCTTCGAGATTGATGAGTAGTAGCTAGATTACTTTTCTCTTTTCTGAACCCTAGACCAGCATAAGATCCCTTACTTCTGGGAATATGAATTGAATCAGCCGGGCAGGGTTTGACAGGTTCATCCTTTTGTGAGGATTTCACAAATATAATACCTCTACTAAAATCTGAGACATTATCAGTGCTAATTTCCTTTGTTTTTTCACATATGACTTAGAGGTAGATTCCCCAAACCCTAACTATGTTCTATCAGAGGCACTTCTCTGGTTAGAGATTAAGGAATCCATGGATGAAGAGGATTTATTCCAGGTAGAGAATGTCTTTTCTAGATCCTCAATTTTGGAGGTTAGATTAGACTCTCTTTGAGCACTGAGTTCATTTGCCTGTCTCAAAAGCTCATTCTCAGCTTCAAACTTGGAGAGAGAATCAGTACTTAGAAAGGCTGTTTCCAGTTCCTCTTGTACCTTTCTTTCTCCTTTTGAAGAAGTGAATAGTCTTTAGACAGAACTCTAAACCACTTCATATATTGATGCAGATCAGATGTTATGCCGTGTAATGCAGTTCTAAGGTCATCAATATCTACATCAGGAGAGTTGAAGTCGAATACCTCATCGATACTTACTTCATGTATATTGGAGTTCTGCTTATCCCTTGCACTTTTGGCCATCAGGCAGAGATTTGGTATTTGAGGATCTTTATCATCCCCAGATTCAGGAGTTGAGTCATTGTCTAAGTCACTCCACGATCCTCCAGCTACAAGACCTTTATCTTTCTTTACTGGTCTTTTGTTTCCTTTGTATTCCTTCTTTGCATGTGTCTTCTTTTTGAGTTCTTCTCTGAGAGGTTTGTTGCAGTTGGCAATGAAGTGACCAGGTTTCTTGTAGTTATAGCATAGGTCATTTATTTGCTCCTGGCTGTCGTAGTTGCCAACTTTCTTTGGTTTGCTGGTTCTGCCTTGTCTCATGAATCTTCTTAGTCATTTAACCAGCATTGCAAAGTCCTCATCATCATCTTCATCGTAGTCAGAATCAGCTCCAGTGTTGATTTTGGAGGTGTTTTTAGTTACCTTGAGAGCAACACCTTTGTCCTTCTTTCTTCCTTCAGATAACGTTTCAGCTCATTGTGTCAACTCCAGTTCGTACATGAGGAGGTTGCCATATAACTGTTGAACAGTCATTTTATGTAGATTCTTTGATTCTCTAATGGCAGTGGTTTTGGCATCCCACTTGCTTGGTAAAGCTCTCATGAACTTTATGATCAGATCTTTATTTGGATAGACCTTTCCATAGGCTCGTAGAGAATTGAGCAGAATATTGAATCTCTCGTATGTAGCAGTGACGTTTTCTCCTTGAACATGGGCAAACATCTCATATTTTTGAGTCAAGAGAGATTGTTTGTTTTCTCTAACTTCTTCTGTTCCTTCATGCATAATGAGTAGTGCTTCCCAAACCTCCTTTGTTGTTTTGAAGTTGACCACGTTTTCAAATAGATCATCTTCTAATGATTGAAATAAGATATTCCTGGCCTTTTTATCAAACTAGACAGCTCTCTTCTCGTTCTCTGTCCATTCTCCTTTGACTTTGATCTGTACTCTATTTGGATCATCTGTAGTTGGTGCAAGCTTTGTAGGAACGTAGGGCCCATTTTGAACAGTGTCAAATAGATCTTCATCTGTTGAATCCATGTAAGCTTGCATTCTAACCTTCCAGTTAGCAAATTTATCTTTGTTGCACATGGGTGGCTTTCTGCCTCCTCCAGTCTTTGATTCGCTTGGTAAGTGTGCCATTGGATCTACTCAAGCTTTATAGGTTGTATTATAGAACCTGCTTTGATACCAATTGTTAGTTTCCGAAAGCACAATAGTTATCTAGAAGGGGGGTTGAATAGATATTAAAAACTTTTCTTTGTTTAAAAATTGTTTTGATAAATCTTTTAAGCAAAACGGAACTATTGATTCTTTGAAATCCCTTTTAGATAGAGGATTAAAGATAGAAAGGCAATTATCACAGTTAGAGTAGTTATAGCAGTTATAAAGACACAGTTGTTTTTAAGTGGTTCAGAGCACTCAAAGCTCCTAGTCCACTCTTCTACTCCTTAAGTAGGAAATCCACTAAGGATGTCTTGTACACTTTCTAAATCTCACAGATTCCTTCTAAACCAGCAGTTTAGGCACTTCTAAGTTCACTTTTGAACTCTTCAAGTCCAGTAGACTTGGCTCTTCACAGTTCACTTAGAACTCTTCAAGTCCTTCTAACTTGGAACTTCTTACTTCAGTAGATTGATGATTGTTGAGTTGTAATTGAGGCTACTCAGTTGCAGTTAAGCACTTGTTCGAAAGAACTGAGTAGCTGAGCAAGTTTTCCCTTTTTCTCAGATTGTAGAGTTCAGCGTTTAGAGTTCTTGTGCGTTTTGTTCAATACTTGTTTAACTTCTCTCATCTGTCTTTGATCTGTATATATGTGCTCTTGAAATCTATCCGTTGAAGTTATCTGATGAGCCATTAAATGCGTTTGACATTTCTAAGCTTTGATGGAGACTCTTCTGCACATCTTCTGAATTGCATTCTGGCCCACTGACACAGCAGACTGCTTTCTCACCTAACACCTCAAAAGGTGTTTTCATCTGCCCAATGGTCCTTTTCTTAACTTCTTGAATACGTTTCTTTTGATCAATACTAAGGATATCTTTTGTACGTTGGGACTGGTGAGAGCTTCAACGTTCAAAACCCATTCCATATTTGTTGGAGTCTATCTTCAAATGAACGATAGGGATTGATGTTTCTGACACAAGGCATATGTCACTCTACTATCAATATCGTAATGTCTTGTCATATTGGTGCTCGTACTTAAGAGATCACTACGATTTCTCACTACGATCTGTTAACACTACGATCTTCGCTTGCTCGCCTTGCAGACTCTGTGTTTCCGAGAGCACCCTACGATCTCTGAGTTAGCTCGGCAAACGTCTGGACCACTCTACAATTCCTGGAGAGGCCCTTCAAGGCAGATACACTACGATCATCTCAGCTCTGCGATCCTGCCTTAGCTTCTACATTATGTTGATCAGATGAATAGACTACTAGCCTATCTATTTCTTTCTAGCCATAGATCAACCTAACAGATTTGATCTCCTTATCTATATAAGTAAACATTAAAAAGGCTAAGATCAACCTAATAATTTTGATCTATCACTAAGTCCTTGTACATATATTCTTTGAAGGACTTTACATAATCATGAGCTTTTTCATAAAACATCAAATCACAATATGCATTCTTCCAACACTTATTAATACTCTTTCCCATTAATTTAATTAAACTCTTATTATATAGTTTAATAATGTCACACCCATTTAAGTAATTAATTAAATATCTTGTTTAATTTAATTAAATAAAATAGAATAATTTCATATTAAATCACAGTCACATAATTAATTTCTCATTTAATAATTATGTCAAATCATTAAATCTCTTATTAATTATTAAATTAATTAGAATAATATTAGGCTTATTAAATAATTTATTTAATCCAATACGCTCAATTAAATACATACTTTTGAATAATAAATTCTCCACATTAATTTAATCAATGTATCACATATAATTAAATTAATCTACCACAATTTCATCAATTAATTATTTAATCCACTAATTAAATCATCAAAAAATATTTATTTAATTCAATAAATATTCAAATTAAATTACAAAAATATCGTTTATCACAGAGAAATTCCTAGAAATTTTTATAGATGATTTTTCCATATTTGGGTCTACATTTCATGAGTGCATTTACCACCTTTACTTAGTTCTAAGGAGATGTAAGGAAACAAATTTAATCCTAAATTGGGAAAAATGTCATTTCATGGTAAAAAAAAGGAATTGTTCTTGGTCACATCATATCTGAAAGGGGAATTGAAGTAGATAAAGCCAAAATCGACCTCATTGCCAATCTTTCACTAACTAGGACAGTCAAAGAAATTCGTTCTTTCCTAGGACATGCAGCGATTCATTAAAGATTTAAGTAAGAAAGTAAAACCCTTAACCAATCTTCTAGGTAAAGTCGCAAAATTTGAATTTAATAAAAAAATGTCTTAAATCCTTTGAACAACTCAAAAAGGAGTTGACTTTAGCTCTTATCATCAAATCAACCGATTAGAGACAACCATTTGAGTTAATGTGTGATGCATCTGACTATGCAGTTGGTGTTGTTCTAGAGCAAAGAATCAACAAGATTCCCCATGTCATATACTATGCTAGTAGGACTTTGAATGATGTAGAATTGAACTATTCAACTACTGAAAAAGAACTTCTAGATGTAGTTTTTGCCCTAGAAAAGTTTCGATATTATCTTATTGGGTCTAAAATAATTGTTTACACTGACCATGCTGCTCTCAAACATCTTCTTTCCAAAAAAGATTCAAAAGCCCGTTTAATTCGTTGGGTCTTATTGCTCCAAGAATTTGACCTGGAGATACGAGACAAAAAAGGGTCTGAAAATATGGTAGCTGATCATTTGTCACGTTTAGTAGTGGAGTCCAACTCTGACCTCCCCTTAAATGAATCTTTCCCAGATGAGTAGTTTTTCTCCATATCTGCTACACCTTGATTTGCTGATATTGTGAATTACCTAGTCACTAGTGAGCTTCCTTCCCATTGGTCCAAACAAGACAGATTCAAGTTTCTTTCACAAGTTAAACACTTTTATTGGGATGACCCCTATTTGTTCAAATATTGTCCTGATCAAATCATTAGAAGGTGTGTACCCGACCACGAGTTTAAAAGTGTTCTATCATTTTGTCATGACCAAGCTTGTGGAGAACATTTTGGAGGCAAAAAGACGGTCGCCGAAGTTCGCCAATGTGGTTTTTATTGGCCTAGTCTATTCAAGGATGCCACATCATTTTTTGCAATAGGTGTCAACAATTAGGGAGGATCACTAGGAGGAATATGATGCCAATGTAACTCATTCTGGTCATTGAATTGTTTGATGTGTGGGGAATCGATTTCATGGGCCCATTTTAAAATTCTTTTAGAAATATGTACATTTTACTTGCGTTGGATTATGTGTCTAAGTGGGTAAAAGCTATACCAACCAAGACCAATGACAACAAGGTTGTTGTCAAGTTTTTGAAAGAGAACATTCTCTCGCTTTGGTACCCCTAGGGCCATAATCAGTGATCAAGGAAAATATTTCCGTAATCAGCCTTTTGTATCCTTGCTAAAAAAAAGTATTCCATCACCCAAAAGCTTGCAACATCATATCACCCTCAAACAAGTGGTCAGGTAGAAGTCTCAAATAGGCAAATAAAACAAATCTTGGAAAACGGTGAGTTCCAATAGAAAAGATTGGTCTCTAAAATTGTTAGATGCATTGTGGGCTTACCGTACTTCCTTTAAGACTAATTTAGGAATGTCACCGTATAGGATTGTGTTTGGAAAAGCTTGTCACTTACCTGTTGAACTTGAACATTGTGCTTTGTGGGCCATAAAATAGTTGAATTTTGATATGTCCACTGGTGGGAGTCATAGACAATTGCAATTAGCTGAGCTAGATGAGATTAGGAATGAAGCTTATGAAAATGCTAAAATTTACAAGGAAAGAACAAAAGTGTTTCATGATAAATCGATTTTGAGAAAATCATTTTCACCTGTTCAAAAAGTACTCTTGTATAATTCTATGCTACATTTATTTCTTGGCAAATTGTGTTCTAGATGGGATGGACCTTTTGTAGTGAAAGTAGTTTACTCTCATGGGGCAGTCGATATTGAAAATCCAAATAATGAAGAAATTTTCAAAGTGAATGGTCAACGACTCAAACCCTTTTTGGAAATGATGACCGAACCAGAGGAGGTGGTATACCTTGTTGACCCACCTGATTCAGTATGACTGGAACTGTACTTGTATTTGTAAGTTTGTACGTATATTTTTCTTTTGTACAATATTATCATCCAGTTTTTGCCCCCATCGTACAAGGTATATAATTCTTTCATATCTTTGTTCTCTATTTTTTATTTGCACATTGAGGACAATGCATGATTTAGGTATGGGAGGAGTTTCTTTGTATTATTGTATTTGATTTATTTTTTCTTTTTAGGAAAATATAGTAAAAAAAAACACAACAAAAATAAAAAAAATTGTTTGACTTTCTATTGATTGAATTAATTTTAATAAGTGTTTGTGGAGCAAAACTCATGAGTAAGATTAAAAGATTTAGAACTCTTGAACTTTTGATTAGATACGAAATCTTAGTTCGAAACACCATCTGGATTAAAATTGATTTCATAAGCATTTTTACACTACACATTTACACTAACTCTTAGTTGTGGTTATAAACTATGATTCGAGCAATTTCAAATAAAAAAAATAACGAAATTGAAAAAAAAACAAAAGTTGAAAAAAGTTGAAAAAAAAAGAAAAAAGAAAAAAAGAAGAAATAAATAACTGCTTCAATGTCCATTAAACGAAATAACTGGGTATCCAAGCCTCAGGAAGCATCGATATTCACGCTGAAAATGTGATAGATAAAAGTAGCTTGACTAGTCTAGTTTTGTGGTCATTGTTACTCGAGTTAGTAAGCCCTTAGGGGTGTCTCTACACCTACTGCCCTAAAGTCAACCGGTTTGGGAGTAATTGATCCAACACCCTACAAGGATAACTCTGAAAAGCCTAAGAAAATGAGACATTGCACAAGTCAAGAAAGAAGAAAAAAAATTATTTTGCTTGATTTTCACAGTCAAAATCTTTACTAAGAGGTACATCATATGCACATGCATGCATTACATGGAATTGATTTTTTGAAGGATGGTGTCTAAAATAAAGATTGAGTATTTTTGATAAAATAAATATGTGATTTTGAATTTAATCTTGCTTATGTATAATGTTCATGGATATTTAGAAGTTTTCTTTCAATTTCATACCTTGTTGAACTCAAAAATATTTTTGAATTTTGTGAGTATATTCACTACAAACCCTCACGAGACACAACTCATCCACTTGGGGTTTAAAGGCTTGTTGCACATGCTAAGTGCAATCGTGTTTTCTACGAAAATGGGATATTATAGTATTTTTATTTTTTTATTTTCTTTTTATTTTACTCGACGATGAGCAAAAGATAGGTATGGGGGTATTTGATATACATATTTTTTTATATATTTTAATATTCCCATATTTATTATTTTATGTGCTTATTTTATTTAACTAATACATTTTATTTTGTTTTGTAAGAGATAACATTTAGAGCAAATAAAGAATTTATACCTAATATTTAAAGATGAAAAAGGACTCTTAGAGGATTACCATATAGAGATGGAAGTCAAGAAGGAAAGAAGAGAATAAAGGGAATAAAATTGTCCAAGTTCAATGAACCTAAATGAGGGTTCAAAGTTATTTTCCCTATAAATAGGCATCTTATTTTAGAGAGAAAGACACCCCTTGTTATATAATATGTGAAATTAAGTCATTAATGTCGACAAATGAAAACAGATTTCAAAAGAAACTGAGGAGTAGTGTAGTATATTTTAATTTTACATATATAGTACGTAGTTGTGGATGATTATTTTTATATATACTTTGAATTATACACATGCATTGCATACGTAATATCTAGATCTCTTTAAGGGGCGATAGATATGATCTCGATCTTCTTAATTAGTTAATTAATTAATTTTGTAGCATAGAAGTCTCGAGTTACACAGTTTGGTGCATGTGTATATATATGTTGAATATATATATATATATATATATATATATATATATATATATCATGGTTGTGGTGAAAAGCTAAGCTAAGCTAAGCTAAGCAATTATTTGGATTCTGGCTTGTCTTCCAAGTCTCTCGTTCGTGGACTTTAACATCTTTTATTTAGAATTCACTTTTCTCTTTGTTGAATTTTATACACCTTTTATTTCATCGCTAGCTCCTTTTCATTCTCTCTATATATTAATTAAATTTTGCTCAATAGGTAGGTAATTGAAAACAAAACATGGCATGCATGTAAAATATAATTGGATATATATATATATTCAAGCTTAGCTTGTCTTCCAATTAAGTTAATTTTGTTCAGTCATGGACCTACCTTCCTTAGTACGTACGTAGATTGATCACACACACACACACACACACACACACACACACACACACACACATATATATATATATATATATATATATATATATATATATGCTGATCGACTAGAAGTTGGCCGGGAGGTAGGAGCATGCATCAAAAGAATACAAGGTGGTTCTCAATCATGTAAGTGGAAAAAAGGTTACTCACATATACTATATATGCCTATAACTCAAATTAAAGAAAAGACAAAGATGGGCCATGTAGTGTAATCTATTTGGGCTCTCAATTTAATTCTTTGGGCCATAAAAATTAACATATTCTAATATTTTCCATTTAATCTTATCATAATTAGTTAATTAGGATTTTCATTCCACACATTTAGAATTCAAATCATTACTCTTGTACATTAAATTTTATAACTCAATTAAACTTGCTTAAATTAAGTTATAAAATTAATAAATTGAGATAGTAAAAATATATCTCTTAAATTAGTATAATCTTAAATATTATTATTCTCCCACACCATAACCCTTGGGTTATTCAAATATCCATACCTAATGTATAATTAGGTTATGAAACATTTCCTTTTAATTTCTTTTTATCAAATAAATAAACACATTTATTTTACTACCTAATCATTCCACAAACATCACAAAGTTTTCGATATTATTAATATTTAATTAATATATCTATTTACAAAGTGGCTTGGAATTCTTGGCTATTATATTATTAATATTAATAAGTTGGTTAATTAAATTTTAATATTAATATACTATTTAGTTTATTTAATATTCATAAATTAGTTAATTAAAATTTAATATTAACATAGTAGTTGAACTTTGGACGTTGGGGAACAAAAATTAGAATTTGGATGGATGATGATTCGATGAATTGGAATTTGGATTAAACCAAAAGGTCAAAAAAAGGGTTCTTTACAATAGTATATAACAATTAGAAATTAATTATAAGAGTAGTGCATCAACAAAATAATTATAAAATAGTGCAACACAATAACCACGCCATATTATTTAATTGCCCAAAAATAAAAAAACCCTTAAATCAAAGAGAAATCTTCTCCTATAGTATGCGGCAGTTACCAACCAAAACAAACATTCAAAATACACAAGAAAAAAGAAGAATCAAGAGAAGAAGCAAAGAAGAAAGCCAGATCCTCCGATCCTCTGCCGCCGCCTCTCTCCTCCCCTTCTTCCCAGTTTCTTCTGTTGAGGCATCCGTTCACGTTGTTCAGTATGAGCTCTCTGCATCTAGGAAGAGAAAGAATGAAACTGTATCAAATTGTGATGTTTTGCACCAATCCTTTCAAAGTCCGGTATCAAATCGTGATGTTTTGCACCAATCCTTTTCAAACTTTGATATTGTTGGTGTTGATGTTGCAACTTCTGTTGGTGTTACTTCCCATATATCTTGTGTTGGAGACTGTAATTATATTGTATTTTTTTATGTCTATTTGGTTACCCACAAAAATAAAAATGGTTAATTTTATATGAAGGTTTGGCTACCAACTGCACCTTTTTATTGATGTAAGGTAACCGAGATTGTGTTACACAATATTGGATAATATTTTGCATTTTTTTTAAACCACATGACTACTCTCTGATTCCATCATGGTTTAACAAAATAAAGAAAACAAATACATGTAACACTTGATAATTGTTCTGAATTTTTTTTTGACTATTTGGTTACCCATAAAAACTAAAATGGTTACTTTTGTATGAATGTTTGGCTACCAACTGCACCTTTTTATTGATGTAAGGTAACCGAGATTGTGTTACACAATATTAAATAATATTTTGCATTTTTTTTCTTCTTACATTAAGTAAGAGGAAAACCACACGTCTACTCTCTGATTTCATCATGGTTTAACAAGATAAAGAAAACAAATACATGTAACATTTGGTAACTGTTCTGAATTTTTTTATGACTATTTGGTTACCCACATAAACTAAAATGGTTATCTTTGTATGAAAGTTTGGTTATCAACTGCACCATATACAGAATGTACAACTACTCGGGTTTGGCATGCAATTCAAATTATCACAGCGGAGAGAAACAACCGGGAACAGTTACATAATTACAAAACTGATTTGTCACATCAGCAACCCATTAAAACACCCAACTAAATTAAAGGGATATCAAATGCACTAATTTTGTAAATAAAATATTAAAAATATATTAATTCTATAAATATTTTTTGAATGCATTTTTGTTGTAATTTTTTTTAAAATGTACTAAAAAGTGTAATTATTCCAAAAAAAAAGGAAGAAAAAGTAGCAACTGTTGTCTGCTAAGTGGCCAAGTGCTAAGGCCTAGTGGCCTACCGCCTAAAATATAATAGCACTTCTAAGGGCTAACTGGCTAAGGCAGTAATAACATTTCTATGGCCTAACTGGCTAAGGCAGTAAGGCAGCGCACGGCCAGGCCCCAAGCCGCCAAGGCGCCAAGCCGCCCGCCTCCCCGCCTCCCCCTCTCCCTCACCCTCCCCCTCCCGGGCCCCAGTCACTGGCTCACTGACCCAGGACCCCCCCCCCCCAAGACCCCAACCACTGCCCTAGCGGCCCAGACCCCATGCCACATGCCCACATGTACAATTTTTTTATAAAAAAAAAAAAGTGCAGACCAGATCAGACCAACTTGGGTCTGCCCCAAGGCTTGGCCGGGTTTGGCCTACAAGCCTCATCAAATAATAATTTGGTAGTATAGGTTTGGTCTAGCCTGACCTAAAGGTTCAAAAGTTAAGATCTGTCTTGGTCTGGTTAACGATCAAAGCCTGACAAGTTCAGGCCAGTCTGACAGGCCCAGGCCGGCCTGTTGTGCAACACAAGTCGTAGTAGTTCTCAATACATTAAAAAATAGTGTGACAATATTTGTACTGAAAACTTAAGTACATGTGTTGTATGATCAAAGAATTGTAATAATTGATTTTAGCGACTAAATTAAGTGATATAGATCTGAATTTAAAGGAAATGGGGAAGGGTTTTTTACATAAATAATGTTAATATCATATAAAAAAAAGTTACATAATGCTCACATACTGCAAGTCTCACATGTCAGGTAAGGCTCACGGTATATGTGTGTATATGTGAGTATTATGTGACTCTTTTTATGTAATAATAACATTGTTATTTTTACATTTTGCAGTTTGTGGCTCGAGTCATGCCCAGATGCTTGATCAGGGATTCGCTTGCCAACTAGGACACTGCTCTGTTCACATTTGTGATTGGCTTCATCCTTTTTTAATAGGCAAAAAGCACCTTTTGACCACTGTGGTTATAGTGATTTAACGAAATAATCATTGTGTTTTTAAAATATTCAATTAGCCCACTGTACTTTTTAAAAATGTTCAAACAAGTCATTCCGTCCATTTTTTGTAACTGCCGTTAACAAATTGCTTACGTGGCATTTAAAAAACAAAATAAAAAATGACAAATTGCTTACGTGGCTTTTAAAAACAGATTTGTTAAAAATTTTAAAAACAGATTTTTTAAAAAAAATAGAATTTATTTTAAACAGATTTGTTAACAAATCTGTTTATAGTTTGTTTTTTTAAAAAAATTTGTTTTTTAAAAAAAATATGTTTTTAAAAAAAAATTCAGTTTTTTAAAAATAATTATATTTTTTTTAAAAATCCGTTTTTTAATAAATTCTGTTTTTAAAAAAATTTCTATTTTAAAAAAAATGTATTTTTTAAAATAATTCTGTTTTTTAACAAATCTGTTTAAAAAAAATTAAATTTTTTTAAAAAAATCTCTTTTTAAAAATTTTAGCAAATCTCTTTTTAAAAGCTACGTAAGCAATTTGTCATTTTTTATTTTGTTTTTTAAATGCCACGTAAGCAATTTGTTAACGGCAGTTACAAAAAATGGACGGAATGACCTGTTTGAATATTTTTAAAAAGTACAGTAGGCTAATTGAATATTTTAAAAGCACAATGGCTATTTCGTTAAATCACTATAACTACAGTGGTAAAAAGGTGTTTTTTGCCTTCTTTTTTTTTTAATAGTTTCAGTTTACGATGACATTATTTTGTACCTTATATGGATTCAATACAGAGTTGTACTTGTCAAGCCAGAATGGGTACAGGCAACTGCCATCAAGTTCTTACAACAAGGATGGTGATGATAATTATAGCTACAATCAAACAGCTCAGTTTTTTTCATGTCGCTGGCACCTTACTCAAAACTAAAATTTCAGCAAAACCATATAGGCCTAGATCATTCACCATAATTATTTAAAGCACTTAATGATTATAGGCCTTTTGGTGTATGATTTTGATAGTGTCAACTGACATAACAATGTTTATTACTTCGGTCTTCATGATCAACAAGGCCTTTGCGGTTTATGTTTTTTTTTTATTGTCAAACGAATAAACTTTATATGTGCTTTATTTTGAAGGCTTTGTACTTGCGTTAAATTAAGGTGGTTTGACTCAAAAGTTATAAAATGAATAAATTTGGAATGTGCCTACAAGATGACTGCTTATATTAATATTATAATAAGATCAATGTGTGATATGGCCAAATCTATCCACAACTCGTATGCTATTCATCCATTTGCTCGGAAACCAAACAGAGAAGGCATCAAGAAGTTGTCCAACGTTAAAAAAGAATCCCTCACTTGCCACCAAAACTATCTAATCTTAGTAAATACTCTGTTAGGTATGATGGTACAAAAGAGCTAAAGTTAAGGCAGACAATATCAATGACACATTACATAAATAAATACAAACAAGGGTAAGAATATGATACATATAGCAGTGTCACTCTACTTGTCCTCACTTCTAATTAACTATTCGGACACACCTTACTCATCGCCCATAGCTAACTCCAGCGCATAGTCATCCCTTTCCTGAAAGAAAACATATTGAAAATTGTAAATAAAACAAGATAAAGTAAAATTATAAACCTGTTACAATCTCTTTATTAATCACTTCATCTTTTCACCTTTACTAATTATTTTTTGGATAAATGAATTTGTTTCAACTTTAATGAACAATTTGACTTACAATAGGTCCTCGGGCAAAATATCTTCCAAATTGAAGCCAGTATACCTGCAGTAATATTGATATCATATTCCCATGACCTAAACGAACAAGAGATAAAACTGAACTATAAACAGAATTTCAGCATCAAGTTTTTAAGAACAGGCGGCGGTGGTGTGGCAGTCGCATACTGACAATTGATAGACATCAATAATCCTACAATTTGCATTCATGGGAAGCTAATTTGCCATGATATTCTGTGTGCGGTGTTACAGATATAATTTCTTGTATAATTACTAATACACACAGACATAGAGAATATTGGCAATGGATGATAAATATAGAGAAGTGAGGAAGTCTTTGATCCTTAAAATATTTGATTCAACTCACTTGCTTCAAAATGACTCGCATACAAGACTATTTATAGGGGTCCTAAGACACTTCTAGAGCCACTATAATAATTACTACATGACCAAATATATGCACATGAATTTAACCATACATGTTCCAATACAGTTCTAAATACATTCATGTACATACATGTATCATGAACTTAGACATTACTCATTCATGTACTAATACTAATTAAGATAATTCATGAACAATCTAGAATCAATTTGGTTTAGTTTGCTAACAAAACCTCCCGTAAACCAAATTTATTCTTCACTCTGAGCTTAGCGATTTGCCTTTTGAATACTTCTCCAGTAACGGGCTTTATAAAAATATCAGCTAGTTGCTCATTTACAATACTTGATATTAATAATTCCATCATTCACAAGTTCCCTTAAGAAATGATATCGAATGCTAATATGCTTTGTCTTTCCATGAAGAAATGAATTTTTGGTAATTGAAATTGTTGAAGTGTTATCATAAAACAAAGTTGGATCAACTTCTTGTTTTTGCTTGAGATACTTCAAAATTCCTTCTAACCAAACTAGATGACATCCCGCATGTCCAGCAACTATATATTCAGCTTCAGTTGTTGAAAGAGCAACAAACAATTGACTGTTTCTTTGAACTCACAGAAATAACTGCGCTTCCAATATTGAAAACATAATCTGAAGTACTTTTGCTATCATAAATGCTACCTCCAAAATCATTGTTGTGTATCCAGTAAGATTAATTGGAACTCCAGCTTCATAGAAAATTATATAATCAACTGTGCATTTCACATATCACAAAATTCTTTTTGTTGCTTCCCAATGTTCTGAGTGAGGCTTCTCCATTAACCTGCTAATCATACTAACAACAAACATAAATATAGTCTTGTAGCAGTTAAATACATCAAATTTCCAACCAAACTCCTATAAATCCATCTATCTACGAAGACCCGAAGATGTCATTTCGGTCATAAACCCATCATGCCGGATTCGAAAAAGGGCAAGCCCAATGTTATTGCGTAACTCTCGGAAATAGCTTTTCGGAATAGTATGGCACGCCTCCATCGAACTCCCAGATTGAAAGTTATGAAGGTTCGAGCAGACAGCGCGTTGATCCGAGTGCACGTACTTCGAGACGACAGGACCCGCGAGGCCCGGGCCCACCTGGGCAGTTGCAGGTAGACTCGTGATTGCCGCAGGTAGACCCGCGGCTATTTTGATCTATAAATAAGACCCCCATCAGCCATAAAATGTAAGAAAAAAAGGAAAAAAAAGAGAGAAAACTATATCTATTTCAACTCTTAACTTCAATACTCTTATTTCTAAACACTTGTATACATATATATTACGACATATCAAATTTTAACCGGTAGAAACTGAGTTTTCAAGCTCCAAAAGCGGTCTGAACCCTTCTTTGCAGCACACTGTAAGATTTTTTCATATTTGAAGCTTTCTACTACCTTAATATATATATATATATATATATATACATAATACATATATATATACTCTCGCCGATTAGTTATGCCCGGATTATCGATCTGTGGCTTTTTCTCTCTTTAATATATAGAGAGAGAGAGACTTAAACCGAACAGTTGAGCCTGAATCGACTATCTGTGGCTTTTACTTGCTTTCATATATATATATATAAATATATATATATATATTTATCTGTCTGGCCTGGATTCTAAATTTGTGGCCTTTTTACTGCTTTCATATATATATAAATATATATATATATTTACATTTACCAGTTTGGCCTAGATTCTAAATTCGTGGCCTTTTACTGCTTTAATATATATATAATCATATATATATATATATATACTAGTCTAGCCTGGATTGCTAATTCGTGGCCTTTTTACTGCTTTATTATATATATAATCATATATATATATATATATTTATATTTACCAGTTTGGCCTGTATTCTAAATTGTGGCCTTTTTACTCCTTTAATATATATATATATATATATATATATATATATATATATATACGGTCCGGATCAAGAGCATACCCCTTATCCAACTCACCCGAGCTCACCCTTCTTTAGCGACGGACCCGGCGATGGTTCGGTCATACAACCGTCGTCTATACTTTTAGCGACGCTATATGTTGTCCGTCGCTAAAAGTATAGACGACGGTTATATGACCGAACCATCGCCGGGTCCGTCGCTAAAGGAGGGTGAGCTCGGGTGAGTTAGATAAGGAGTAAGCTCTTGATCCTTGCTCTCTATATATATATATATATATATATATATATATATATATATATTTACATTCAACAGTCATGTTTGGGTTCTAAATACGTGGCTTTTTTATCGCTTTAATATATAAATATAAATATATATATATATAAATTTTAACTGTTTACTGTGTTTAAATATATGTTTTAACTATTCATTCAATGTAAATCCATAATATTTAAATCAGTAGACTAGATTTATCTAAATCTAGCCATATCTAACTTTTACCCGGTTCAAAAGTTGTAAAACTAGAACCGTTGAGCAAGAATGACTAAGATTTATTTAAATTTAGTTTTCTTTCTAGTTTTTTTGTAAATATTAAGCAACCACATGACCTTAGATCTGTATCTACAGGGAATGGGAAGCTTGGCTACACGCAGACATGGATTTAACTGATGAATCCTTTGTTTTGCGTCGTTTAAATTAAATATCCATTTTATTCCAGTATCCTCGTTAGGCAGGATATTCAAATGATATTATGTGAGCCTAGGAGCCACGGGATCTAAGATCCAGCTGACGGATCTAGATTTGGTTACCATGATGGACATTTTTCTGCTGTACAGCTAGCTTGTAAATTATTTATTGTGTTTGGACATCGAAGCCCATAAGGAGTCCAACACTTATATGTATATTATTTTGTCGAAGATGTTTCGCATCTCGAGAATAAAAATCAAATCAAGCCGAATACAGAAAAAAATGGAAGTATCAAAGACCTCAATTACTATGTGAGCATAAGAGTTTGAAAACCCGTTTTCAAAACATCATTGCTATATATATTGCTTAAAATTGAACTTTTATACAAATCAAACCCTTTGTATATAGGTGCAAACGAGGCATAACACTACTTCCAAATAATGCACTTAGGCCCAATAAACACACACTGTTCAAATAAATTAGGGAATTGAAAAGACACGATAACCGTGTTTTCACTGAAGTCAGGGGTGCTTAACACCTTCCCCCCGCTTAATCAAACTCCCGAACTCTATGAATCTCGGTTTCCAAGGCCTGTTAAACTCCAACAATTGGACCTTTGTGTAAACTTTTTCAAATTCGGTCGAGTTGGTACAACCATTTCAAAACTATCAACTGGCGACTCTGAATTTTTAAATCGTCGACATTTTATGTCAGACTCTTTTAAAACTCGCTCTTTCAAATAAAATTCAACACATAGAAAACATAAAGGGCAAAAAGAAGAATTCCAAAAAAGAGAAAAATTTCCCGACGTCGACAATCATCAATAAAGGAGATGAAATATCTGTTACCTCAAATCCAAATTCTTTTTTGTTAGAAGGTGAAAACTAACATTCATTAATTTCTTGACCAGGCCTATGACAATGAAAACATTCAATATAGCTTTTTCTTCCTCTTTGATTAATACCACGACCTCCTCTTTGAGAATTATTTGAATACTCATTTGACTCTTCCTTAAAATAATTATTGTTACCTGGTGAGCCTCTTCCATTGTCATGAAAGTTAGAGCCTCTACCTGTGTTTCCATGGAAGCCTAGTGTTTCCATGGAAGCCTAGTTCCACGTCCACGACCTCGACAAGGCCACGGCCGTGACCATAAGGAGCACCTCGGCCTCTCGTAATTTCAGACTTGAGAGCTTGATCATTAGAAGATGGATTTCTTTGATTAACACGGTACTCGTGCGCCTTTAAAGAAGCCTGCAAATCTTCCAAAGAAAGTTTTGACACATCTTTGAACTCTTCGATAGCTACCACAATAAAATCAAAGTTTTGTAGCTTCGAAGAATTTTCTCTGCTACTTTTTGGTCTTGTAAAACTTCTCCATTGGTTAACAATTGAAGTGACTCTTGAAAAATAATCAGTATTGCATTTGCAACTTCTCAAATTATAAACGCAAAAATTGGAGTCGTACCTTTTTACCTTTTCTTCACCTTTATATATTGATTGCAAAATATCGCAAGCTTCCTTTGAAGTTTCTGCCTTCGAAATTCTCTCAAAAATTGGTCTTTCAATTGCTTGATAAATTTGGAAGAGCGCCTTGCTATCCTTCTCCCTTTTATCATTTAGGTTGTTTTTTTGGCTTGTGACAAACTCTCTTCAGCTTCTGGTTCTTCATAGCCATCTTCAACAATGCTCCACAACTTTAAGGACTTCAATAATACCTTCATATTGTGGCCCAATAATCATAGTCTTCTCAATTGAAGCGAGAAATTAGAGAGACTAGATTGTTTGAATTTGCCATCACAATGTTTCTTTGAAAATCAATCAAAGATTAAAAATACCTTGTGTTGGATGAGGCTGATCGGATGCTAGAGGTTGAACAACTGGCAAGGCTATTCCTTTACAATCCGTACAAAGTGATTATTGGGTCACCAAATTTGAAAGCTAACCATGTAGCATGCACCTGTTGGAACTACACCATATGGGACTCCGGTTCGAGTAATAGATATTGGAGTCACAAACGTGCCCAAAGATGTATTGAAATGTATCTGCAAGAGATCAGCCCTCAGTACACAGCAGAGTCTTACAGTTTGCCCACACAATTGAAATAACTTTAGCAATGAGGTTGCTCAATTTCTAGTGGGGGCTACCATTCCAGAATACATTCTGAATCTTCCTAATGAAGTCACAAGCAGATACCTATTTATTGGCAATGGAGGATAAATATGAGAAGTGAGGAAGAGAGTTTGATCCTTAAAATATTTGATTCAACTCACTTGCTTCAAAATGACTCACAGACAAGACTATTTATAGGGCTCCTAAGACACTTCTAGAGCCACTATAATAATTACTACATGACCAAATACATGTACATGAATCTAACCATACATGTTTCAAGACACTTCTAAATACATTCATGTACATGCATGTATCATGAACTTAGACATTACCCATTCATGTACTAATACTAATTAAGATAATTCATGAACAATCTAGAATCAATTTGGTTTAGTTCGCTAACAGAGAATATAAGAAAATAAACACTTCAATGAAACGTTACACCAGCTCTCCAAACTACAAGACCACAACGCAACCAAGATGATTTTATTCCTTGTTTAGCTAAAAACAGCTTATATGCTATTTGATTCCAGAAAAGTGACCAGCCTTAGTGACTCAGAAAGAGTATCCCTACCATCCAGGTGAAAGGGAAATAGCATGATAATCTACTTTTCGTAATGGGATTTTATCGAAATTGAGTCACAACTGAAATTTCCTATTCCATGTCATCCTCATGGAATAGGAAATTTATCCACCAGCAAGAGATTATACTCAGATCAATCAGAACTGGTCAAAGAAGTTCAAACTGATATGCTATTTCGGTTACAAATGAGTATTGTAATTCATGTATTTTAGTTTTGCAAAAAGTGAACAACGATAGTTATACAATTACCTCATCCTCATCTTGAGTTTCAACTTCAATATCGGAAGACGGAAACCCCACACAAAGAAGTGCGTAACCCTACAATTTAGAGAAATATCTATCAGCTCCAAAAGAATTTTAAGCTATAAAAGAAAAAAAATCACAATTGAACTTTAAAAATAAGTTAATGGTTTATGCTAGTGATTTGATTATAAGATCCTACCAAAAAAATCAGCAAACCATGCTTCTGTACAACAAGGTGCTATTTTCATTGGCATTAACTCCCCAGCTTTCGAGGTTCAGGGGGGAACATTCGGTGCATGAGACAGGGAGGGGGTTAAGGTTACTTGAAATGCAACTAAAAGAACTGATTGGCAAACTGAAAATAAATACACGACTTAAATGATTATTTACTTCATTATGTACATTTCCAAATTGTGACAAAAGTTGAGACCAAGTTCCGGAGCCATTTATCTAGTAGAAATTTATAGGCTTTTACACTCTTTCCTATATCGAACGTACAGTTGACCTGATCATTCAATGATGTCACTTTCCTCACAGATGCTGTTATTATATCATTCTGACCCTATTACAAGGCTCATTGCGTGACGGTGTAGGTATGTGGCTCTCTAATTTATGGCGCCTTTTCTATAGTACCAGTTTATAAAATCATCTTCTCCAAGTAGAAGAAAGATTTAGGTACAGTGAAAGCACATACTCATTCAGGAAACGCAAAATAATGGGCAAGAACTGAGAAGCTAACTGTGAAAGAGCCTTTTTGCACCAAGCTAAGGAATGCGAACCTCGGGATGTCAAGCTTGATATTTATCGGTGTTGCACAAAAATGAAAAAATAAACACCAATAATAATAAAATCACCATTTTCTTATTAATACGAGACATTTAAGTTTACAGTTTTCCAAAAGAATCAATGGACCTTCAAATGGAAATTCATTAAACGACGCTAAAAAGGGATTGAAGGTATGTAAGATCCAAGTGGAACCAAAATAATATCAAGCCTCGATTACTGTGAAGTATGTGAAAAAGCACTCAAAATACTATTTAATCTATGGTTAAATAACGGCATTCAATTATTTGTAGGAAGATAAGCATACACCAAGTGACTTAGACATGCCTTGGATTTTAACTCCGCAGATATCCCTAATGCTTCAGGCTGTCTAATTTCTCCAGATTTTATACGAACAGCACAACTGGTACAACAACCTGCAATATAAAATCTTCCAGTTAGATAAAGTATAGGACATGTACCCACCATAAACGAGACGAAAGATGGCAGAAGTAGAAGCTTCCAGTTAGACAAAGTTTAGGCTTAACAAACTACCAAAGCATCTTTCTGTTAGTGATAGCTTATGGATAGTAATGATAACAACTCAATCAAGAGAGTGAATGAAACCTTCTCAAAATTACAGAGGTGGACTTGTTAAGCCATATCTTCCTTATTAATCACAATAAATGGAAATTTGAAAGGGCTTAACAGTTTGTAGATAATTGTGTTCATAGGCATAATTATTTTAATGGAAAATTGACAATAAGCCAACTGCAAAACGATATGTCAGTGGCGTGAACAAATACTACAAAATCACGCTCAGTTCCTTAACAGAACTCATCCAATTAGGTTGAATGCCCTGATACAGCAGAAAAAATCTACACAGTCTATGATGACTTGAACTAGGATTTAGAAAATAAATTTGAGAAAAAAATGCACATTAGCCAACTGTAATTTACCCAAAATCCCACCTGACTACCCAATGTCCTAAAACTTGCAAAACAACCACCTATGTTTTTTAGCTAAGTGACACATATAGTAATACTGAGTGTTTTTTCATGTGTCATCAATTGATCGGCTGTGTACTTATCTCAAAACCACAGACGCATGTAACTTTTAAGACCACACGTGGTCAAGTAGGATTTGGGTAAATCACAGCATGTACTTTGTGCTTTCCTCTTAATTGTTCTTGAAGTAGACCCAGACCCACAAGATGGACTCTTATCTGTTGTAGACTTGTAGTACAGCTGACATAATGTTTGTGCATTATAATGCAACTTACTGGGTGCTTTAGTAGATACATGACCTGAGAGATGCGCCTTGCAACTGCTATGGACACAACACTTCAGTCTGCTTGAAAGGAAACCACCTCTTCTACAGAATATTCACACTACAAAATCCTACTAACACCTCTGCCTAACAAGAACTTAGATTTTGCACCATCCCTTAGGAATATTAAGAATACAACTCAAGCTAACAACTACAAGTGTCTTTTGTGGAAATCTAATACACCCATTTTATGACTCACTGTGCAGTTCAGACTCCAACTACTAGTGTCTGCATAAATTTTAATATCTTTGTTGTCCTTCCTTTTTCAACCTCATACAAATTGCATTGTAACCTTAAATCCTAAAAACTCAGAATCTATTCAAATAAACATGTTTCATTCATGAAAGTAATGTATTATAAGGCCTTTCAAACAATTAATTATGTTTCTCTAGGAACAGTGGTATATAAAAACATCACTGCACAATTTTACTCCAACTTATCCACATTGAAATTTCTAAAACCTACTCCTCCCTCCATTCGGACCAACGTTGACTTTTTGAAGTATATTTGAGATATTTGCAAATCCAATATTGATATTAATTCTTCTAATTTTAGACAATATAAGTACGAAAACCATAAACTACATAAAAAAATACTACTACTAATTACAATATCTGTTGCTTTCAAAGTAAAATAAATCACACCAATTTTAAATTACAACTTTGAAAAGTCAAACTTTATCATATACTAGTAGTTCGGAACTGAACCAGTATAACAAAATTACAAACGGAACATATAGCATAAATTTGGGGAATATAGAAGAACAATACCATGCCTGCAAGCGAAAGGGAGAGAAATATCTTGAGATTCAGCAGTGTGTAATATGTATTGGTCCTGCATTTCAATGCATTAACACAACTAATTACTCTATAAATTAGCTGATAAAATTATGCATATATGAGTGTTATTTTTTTTGTTTGAATAAAATTACCTCTGGAACTACAAATTCGTGAACCAGACCTCGTTGCCTATCGTGTACGGTGACTTTGTGGCTTGGAACTGATTGCGAGTAATTACGGTTTACGCTAGGGGTTCCTACCGTCGTTTGAAGCTCCGATGTTATTTTCCGGCTAAATTTCAACGAATTCGACGGGTAATTAGTAGCATTAAGCGACTGGAGTTGCCGGAAAAGTACTGGTTTCCGGTGAATTGAAGTGCAGATATTACAGCGAGCTTGGAGATCCATAGGATGTCCCTCTCTATTATTTTTGGAGATTCCACTACCGGATAACGGAAATGGACGTCATTCAGCATTTTTTTTACTGATTAATTAATAAATATCATACAGTAAATCTTATCTGGCGTACTTTTTTATTTTATATTTCCATATATATATACTAGCCGAGCTCGTGCCTCCCTGTATGGACAGTGAGATTTATCTCAAACTGGCCCAGATAATTTATTAAATGAGCGGTAAATTCAAAATCATTATTAAATAGATTAAATAGATAGATGTATTTTATTAGATAGATGTATGGACGGTGGGATTTATCTCAAACTTTGGACGGCCCAGATGATTTATTGAGTGAGCGGGAAATTCAAAATCATTTATATTTTATTAGATACTAGCTGGGTCCCGTGCCTCCGGCACTGTATGGACAATATGATTTATCTCAAACTTTGAACGACTAAAATAATTTATTGAGTGAGCGAGAAATTTAAAGTCATTTGTATTTATTAAATTACTAGCTGGGTCCCGTGCCTCCGGCATTGTATGGGCAGTGAAATTTATCTCAAACTTAAAACGGTCCAGATGATTTATTAAGTGAGCGGGAAATTCAAAATCATTATTAGATAGATTAGATAGATAGATGTATTTTATTAGATAGATGTATGGACGGTAGGATTTATCTCAAACTTTGGACGGCCCAGATGATTTATTGAGTGAGCGGGAAATTCAAAATCATTTGTATTTTATTAGATAGATTATTAGATTATTAGATAGATAGATGTATTTTATTAGATAGATGTATGAACGGTGGGATTTATCTCAAACTTTGGACGGCCCAGATGATTTATTGAGTGAGCGAGAAATTAAAAATCATTTGTATTTTATTAGATAGATTATTAAATTATTAGATAGATAAATGTATTTTATTAGATAGATGTATGAACGGTGGGATTTATCTCAAACTTTGGACGGCCCAGATGATTTATTGAGTGAGCGAGAAATTCAAAATCATTTGTATTTTATTAGATATATATATATATATATATTGAGTTTTTAATTAAAGAATTAATTATTAAATGTAGATTACCATTTTACTGTGATTATAAATAAAAGTAATGTAGGAACTATAAAAATAAATTCTCAAACTGTTTTCCATCTAAAATAAAAAAATAAATAAAGTAACATTACTCTTCTGTAAATTACAAGTGAAATACGTGTGCAACATTTGGATTGGACTAGTATGTAAAAAATATATCCAAAAATTATACTCCTTCCATATTATAAAGAGTCCTTCTATGGGGACAGGAATATTAGACCGGAATATTGGACAGGTCTATTTTTTTTTTTTTTTTTTTTTTTTTTTTTTTTGGTGACTCTCAAAAAATGTATAGTATTTATTCCAATAGGAATTTTTATAAAATATAGTGTTTTGGGTGTAATTTGGATACATATATAAATACAGGGTTATACAGACTGTATAACCCTGTATTTATATATGTATCCAAATTACACCCAAAACACTATATTTTATAAAAATTCCTATTGGAATAAATACTATACATTTTTTGAGAGTCACAAAAAAAAAAAAAAAAAAAAAAAAAAAAAAAAAACTCGACCTGTCCAATATTCCGGTCCAATATTCCTGTCTGCCTAGAGTTTTCCTATTATAAAAGGCCATAGTATGAATTAATACTCTAAATTTTTAAAAAAAAATTCCACTTTGGAGATTGTCCTTTTAATTTATTTTTTTCAATTAGAGTATTAAACTTTTAATTTTTTATGATTACATCTAATTGATAGTAACACGTTAGAAATTGACAAGTGAATTTCATACCTACGAATTGGATGCTTATTCGGACTTAAACAGTGCTTAATCAGTTTATTTTAGTATCGTTTTATGTATCTGTGCTTGTTTTGTGTGCAAGTTTTAGTATGTGTTAGCTAAAGGCATGATGGTGGCAATGTGTCAGGAATCAACATTCAATTGCAAGGAAATCAGCAAGATACTTAGCATAGCCCACCGGGGCGGACCCTTTTACAAAGCAAACACCCCGTCGTGGCGGGGGTGTACATGTTTCAGAGATTTAACACCCTGCCAGGGCGGGGGTTCCCAAGCCTAAATAGCCCGCTAGGGCAGGGGTATGCGGATAAGAAAGAGGAGTTCTGATACAATTCTACTACTGCCGTGGCGTAGCCTGATGGACTTTGGATACGATTGGGACTGTAAAGAATACGTATCTAGCTGCGATTACAGAGACTTAAGCTATACAATTTCATCCATTCAACAAGCAACCACTCAATTACAACTTTCAAGCCCTAATTTGAGAAGATTGTGGAGGAACAAAGCAAAGGAGCAAGGAACTCGAAGATTATAGATTAGAGTGAAGAGAAGTTTGGTTCTATTACTATTCTTGTTCTTTAATTTCAGTTTTGTAATTGAGATGATGATTTCTTTAATCTATTCAGTGTTTATTTCATTAGTTATGAACTAATTCAACTTATTAAGCCTACAATGGATCTTTAAGTGTAACATGGATTATTATGCAATTTCAATTCAGTAAAACTATTTTTCAGTTCATCTATTATGATTTGTGCATAATTTATGAGTTGCTTGATCACCAATTCTATGTGGACTTATATGAATTCGAGAGATGAAATATGAGTTTAGACTTAGTCATAATAGCATATGTTTATGATTTCTGTGTTTGATGAAATTCATGATGTATGTTTAGAATAGAGATATCCCTATGCATCACATGTAATCATATGAGAACTTGGGATTTAAACCTTCTTTAATTTTATTTCACATAGACATATAGTGAATTAGTTAATTAGGGTGTTTGACTTAATTATATCATATGTGGATTTAAGTTGATATGGGTTTAGTGCATCGAGAGATGATTAATTCTACTTTTGTGTTCTTGATTAATAAACTGGAATAATTAATTGGATTAAAGAGAAGTATGATAATCTGAGTAAAGCATAAAGTGAAGTTGTAGGCTTAATTATCCATTATCTGAGTAAAATGTGTGGTTGTTAGTTGATGTTTATTTTGTTTATTAGTTTTTCATTATTTTTATCAATTAATTTAGTTAGTTTAATAAAATTAAAATAATACAAAGCTGGTAATTGTTAGATTAAAATTGAATTATGTCTATGTGGGAACGATACTTAACTTATCATTATATTACTTGTTGATCACGTATACTTGCGTGACGTGCTTAATTAGATTACACCCAACAAGTTTTTGGCGTCGTTGCCGGGGACTAGATATTTAATTTATTACTTTCAATATCAATTTAATTAGATCAGTTTTAGTTAAACAATTTTCTTTTTTGTTTTTGTGTTATTTCTTGTTTAAGATTCTCTTACTTAGTGTATGCAAACTCGGTCAAAGAAACCAGATTTACTTCCTTACGAGGACAACATCGAAAGAAGGTTTCAAAGGTTGAGTAAGTGGATTAAGGAAACTTGGGAGAATTTTGATAAACAAGAGAATATGTTACACCCAGGGTTACTGAAAGCACTTAGGAACTATGCTACACCCAGGGTTATTGAAATTCAGTCTAGCATCACCAGGCCTGCAATTACAACGAACAACTTTGAGATCAAGCCTGGGACGATTCAGATGATACAGAATTCAGTACAGTTTGGGGGATTGGCTAATGATGATCCAAATGAGCACCTGGTTAGCTTTCTGGAGATTTGTGATACCTTTAAGTACAATGGGGTATCTGATGACGTAGTGAGGCTACGTTTGTTTCTTTTCACACTGCGAGACAAAGGCGAAGAGCTGGTTACATTCACTACCGCCAGGGTCAATCACTACTTGGGATGACCTAGCTCAGAAGTTTTTAGCCAAATTCTTCCCACCAGCGAAGACTGCTAAGATGAGGAATGAGATTATAATGTTTAAACAATAGCATGGGGAATCTCTGTATGAAGCTTAGGAAAGGTATAAGGAATTGTTAAGGAAGTGTTCGCATCACGGATTGCCCAAGTGGCTGCAAATGAACACCTTCTACAACGGGCTGAACAGTAATTTGAGGACGAGTATAGATACAACGTCGGGGGGAGCTTTTATGGCTAAAAGATTTGAGGAATCGCATGATTTAATTGAGACTATGACAGCTAACAACTACCAAAGGCCCATAGCAAGAATGACACAACCAAACACAGCTGGAGTGTTAGAGGTAGATGGAGTGACGACTTTAGTGGCTCAGATTTCAGCGCTGTCAAAGAAAATGGATTCCCTCACGGGAGTATAAGTTCAGCAGGTGGCATATGTGTATAAATTGTATGCAAGGGAACATCCGACAGAGCAGTGTGCTATCAATCCAACAACATTTTAGTTTATAGGTAGTTATAATAGACCTCCGAATCCATACCAGAATGCTTACAATCCGGGGTTAAGGAACCATCTGAACTTTTCGTGGAGTAACAACCAAAATCAGCAAGCTCCACCACCATCTTATCCCCCCAGTTTCCAAAATCAGCTTCAACAGTCAGCTCCACATCAAGAGAAAAAGTCAGATTTGGAAGAGCTATTGTTGAAATACATATCCGGTAATGAGGTAGCTATGAAAACACAAGCGGTGGCGATTAAGAACTTGGAAAATCAGATGGGACAGCTTGCATTGGCATTGAATAACAAACCTCAAGGGACTGAAAAGAATCTAAGGTGAAATCATGAACAGTGTCAAGCAATCACCTTACGAAGTGGAAAACATCTTGAGGGACAAAGTGCATAAAATTTACCAAAGAAAGATGTGAAAGAAAGTGAAGAAAAGTTGATTGAAGAGAAACAGGGTGAAGACATGCAAGTGGATAAGAATCAGGCAAATATTGAACCCGTTGTCTATTCTCCAGCACCATTTCAGTAGAGAGTTCAAAAGCAGAAGTTAGACAAACAGTTCTCAGAGTTTTTAGAAATCTTTAAGAAGTTACAGATTAATATTCCATTCGCAGAAGCCCTAGAATAGATGTCGAGCTATGCAAAGTTTATGAAAGGTATTTTGTCAAGGAATAAGAAGTTGGAAGATTATGAGACTGTTGCATTGACGGAGGAATGTAGTGCGGTATTGCAGAGGAAGTTGCTTCCAAAGTTGAATGATCCGGGGAGTTTCATCATTCCTTACACGATTGGGAACATGGCCTTCAACAAATGTTTGTGTGATTTGGGTGCGAGCGTGAATCTCATGCCATTATCTATGTACACTCAGTTGTGTTTACCGGCACCTAAATCTACAAACATCTCATTATATTTGGCAGACAGATCAGTTAATTATTCGAGGGGGATTGTTGAAGATATTCTAGTAAAGGTGGATAAATTTATATTTCCAGCAGATTTCATCATTCTGGATTATGAAGAGGAAAAGAACATTACTATTATCTTAGGGGGCCATTCTTGGCAACTGGAAGGACTCTTATTGATGTTCAGAAAGGAGAGTTAACGATGAGAATACAAGACCAAGAAGTGAATTTCAATGTGTTCAAAGCCATGAGATTCCCTACAGATGAGGAAGAGTGTTTCAGAATGGATGTGATCGAAAAGATGGTTAATGAAGACTTGATTCAAGGTTTAGACAGGGATCCTTTAGAAAACACTTTGATGGGAGATGCCGACTTAGATGATCCAGAATTTGTGGACTATTTGCATATGTTGGATGCATTACCTAAAGTGAGTAGATTCAAGGTGCCATTCGAGCCATTACATACTGAAGAGAAAGTATCAGTACGAATGAAACCCTCACTTGAGGAACCACCCACTCTTGAGCTAAAGTCTCTTCCTAAACACCTCAGGTATGTGTTTTTGGGTAATTCTGATTCTTTACCTGTTATTATTGCATCTGCACTTAACAATTTGCAGGAAAGCAAGTTGCTGAGGGTACTTCGAGAGTACAAGTCTGCAATAGGATAGACAATTACTAACATTAAGGGAATAAGCCCTTCATTCTGTATGCTAATGATACTCTTGGAAGAGGAGGCAAAATCGATAGTGGAACAACAAAGAAGGCTCAATCCAATCATGAAAGAAGTTGTGAAGAAAGAGATTTTGAAATGGATGGATGCTGGGATAATCTACCCTATTTCAGACAGTTCATGGGTGATCCCAGTTCAGTATGTCCCGAAGAAAGGTGGGATGACGGTTGTGACTAATGATGATAATGAATTGATACCGATTAAGACAGTGACCAGATAGAGGGTATACATGGATTACAGGAAGCTTAACAAGGCAAACCGGAAGGATCACTTTCATTTACCTTTTATCGATCAGATGTTAGACCGTTTAGCTAGACATGAGTACTATTGCTTTTTGGATGGGTATTCAGGGTATAATCAGATAGTGATTACATCGGAAGATCAAGAGAAGACTACATTCACATGCCCATATAGAACCTTTGCTTTCAGGAGGATGTCATTCGAGCTGTGTAATGCACCGGTAACCTTTCAAAGATGTATGATGGCTATATTTTCAGACATGGTGGAGCACAATGTTGAATTTTTTATGGACGACTTTTCAGTATATGGGAATACTTTTGACAGTTATCTTGAGAATCTGGTTATGGTATTGAAACGTTGCATGGAAACCAATCTTGTGCTGAACTGGGAAAAATGTCATTTCATGATCGAAGAAGGAATCATTCTTGGGTACAAAGTCTCTGCGAAAGGGTTGGAAGACCGGGCAAAGTTGGAAACAATTGAGAATCTTCCACCTCCAACCTTAGTTAAAGGAATTCAGAGTTTTCTCAGGCATGCTGGATTCTACCGCCGGTTTATCAAAGATTTCTCAAAGATTGCAAAGCCACTATGTAGTCTATTAGAGAAAGAGGCAATTTTCAGATTTGATGAAGAATATTTAACGGCTTTTGAACAGTTGAAGAAGAAGTTGACAACCTCTCCCATAATCATAGCATCGGATTGGACGATGCCGTTTAAATTGATGTGTGATGTTAGCGATTATGCGGTAGGGGTCATTTTGGGACAACACTGAGACAAGATATTTCATGCTATATACTATACAAGTAAAACCCTCACGGATGCTTAATTGAACTACACAACTACCGAGAAGGAGTTACTTGCGGTCGTGTATGCCTTTGACAAATTTTGTTCATACTTGATAGGAACAAAGGTTGTTGTATACACGGACCATTCAGCGATTCGATATCTAATTTCCAAGAAAAATGCAAAGCCTAGGCTTATCTGATGGATTCTACTCCTTCAAGAGTTCGATTTAGAAATCAAGGATAGGAAGGGGACAGAAAATCAATTAGCTAATCATCTTTCGAGGTTGGAAAATCCAGACAGGGACAAGGCAAATAAATGTTTGATCAACGAGTCATTTCCAGACGAACAGTTGTTTTGGGTAAATTCAAAATTTCCATGGTATACGGATTTTTCGAACTACTTGGTGAGCAAGATCCTTCCTCTAGACTTGACACGTCAACAGAAAAAGAAATTCCTACATGATGTCAAGTGGTACATGTGGGATAAGGCCTATCTCTTTAGACAATATGCGGATAAGATGTTTCGTCGATGCGTGCCCCACAATGAAGTTAAAAACATCTTGCATGAATGCCACACATCTATATATGGGGGACACTATGGAAGTGAGCGAAAAGCAGTAAAGTTTCTTCAGGCAGGATTCTACTGGTCAACTATGTTCAAAGATGCCCACCAGTTTGTAAAAAGCAGTGATAGATGTCAAATAGTGGGTAATATTTCAAAAAGGAATGAGATGCTGCTCAATACAATCTTAGAAGTTGAAATTTCGATGTATAGGGGATTGACTTTATGGGACCTTTTCCGCCTTCATACAATAATCTATACATCTTGCTAGTTGTGGACTATATGTTGAAGTGGGTTGAAGCTATAGCACTCCCAACGAATGATGCCAAAGTTGTTTTGAAATTCCTTCAGAAAAACATCTTCATGAGATTTGGCACGCTGAGAGCAATTATAAGTGACGAGGAAAGTCACTTCTGCAATAAGTTCTTTACAGCTCTCTTGGCAAAAAATGGGGTTAATCACAGGATTGCAACGGATTATCATCCCCAAACGAGTGGCCAAATTGAAGTTTCAAATAGAGAGGTGAAATGAATTTTAGAGAAAGTGGTGAATCCGAACAGAAAAGACTGATTTCTGAAATTAGATGACACTCCATGGGCTTATTGAACAACATACAATACACCAATTGGTATGTCTCCATATCAACTTATTTACGGGAAAGCGTGCCACCTCCCGGTTGAACTCCAACACAAAGAATACTAGGCCATTCAGAAGTTGAATTTTGATCAAAGAGCTACGGGTGAGAAAAGACTGTTGCAACTTAATGAGCTAGTTGAGTTTTGTTTACAAGCCTACAAAACTCTAAGTTGTATAAAGAAATGGTCAAGAAGTGGCACGATCAGAAGATTTTGAACATGAAGTTTGAACCGGGCCAAGTTGTGTTATTTTATAACTCTCCACTGAGATTATTTCCCGGGAAACTCAAATCACGATGGTCGGGGCCATTCACTATCAAAACAGTCCTCCCACATGGCGCCGTTGAACTCTATAGTTGAAATCCACTGGAAACATTCAAAGTCAACGAGAAACGTCTAAAGCATTATTGGGGTGATGACATCGATAATCAAGCCACCGCGATCACTCTTGCTGATGCGCCATGACACATGGAGTAGTCAGGCTGAAAGACTTAAAAACAAGCGCTCATTGGGAGGCAACCCAATTTTCTTGTTTATTAAAGTATTTAGTTTCATATTGTGTAATTCAGTAACTTAGTAGTAGTGTTAGTATTCAATAGTTCATTTTTTTTGTAATTCATAGGTTAGTAGTTAAGTAGCTTGTTATTGTGTGGTTACTTAATACATTCCTGCTCAATTTGTCTGCAATTAACTTAAATCATGGGTTTTAATGGTTTTCAGGGACAAAGGGTGAAGTTGTACCTGTGTGCAGGTCAGAAAATTGAATAAGAAAAAACTTTGACAGAACAAAGACCCCGCCCCGACGGGGGTATTATAGGCCTGAAATGCCCTCCCCGATTGGGGGGCTCTCAGTATCTGCCCGCCCCGGCGGGCTTTTGAAGGTAAAAAGACCTCGCCTTGGCGGGGGTACGGGACTCAATTTTTTTTTAAAGAGGCTCTTCTCCAGATTGTGCCCCCACTTTCATCTACCAAACCCGAAAACCATCACACCTCAAACCCCACGAAATCCCTCCATAATCTCCCACTTCACATCAAATCCGTCATCTACTGTTATCCTATATAAAACTAACTCCAACTTTATACATTCCACACCACACACACATCAAATTCTCAGATTACACTACTACAAAACAGTAAATAGACAACGCGAAAAAAACGTTGTGGTTTCAGTCAGAAAAACGTCGTGGTTAAGGGTGTTGTCTATTTGACACCCTTGCACAACGTTTTTAAAACGTTGTAGTTAAGCACAATACACAACATTTTTTAGGAAAAAAACGTTGTAGATTTGTTTTTCAAAAATTAGTAGATGCTTAAAAACGTTGTAGAAGGTATGATTTCACAACGTTTTTTGGATAAAAATGTTGTTGTTTAGTATATCAGACAACGTTTAGGCACATTTACACAACGTTTTTAAAATGTTGTAGATTAAAAAGAAAAAAAAAGGTCGTGGTTCACCTACATTATCAATGCACCTGCAATATGCTAATGCCATGATATATAGCTAAAAGGAGCACAAGGAGTAATGCAACTTCCAACACTTGAATAGAACAACAGTGCTCAAAATCCAATAAAAAGATAATATTTTGTCCAATCCTAGACTTCCAAACCATAATATCAAATTTTAAAAACACATCCAAAATCAAGTAAATGACAATGCTATGTTTCACTTGAGCAACAAAATTGCATAACCACTCCAACAAGAATTACACAAACAAGTTGGGCCTAGATGCCTTGTATGTTATCTTCAGCTTTCTAGTTGGTGGCCTAACCTTCTTAAACACCAATGGGAACTTGATTTTGGAGTTGTGCAACTGCTTGGTGCTCTCCCTCTTGCAGACCTTGGCAGGGATGGTAGCTGTCTTAATGATCTGGATGCAGTGATGGCGGACTTTGTGGCGAGAAGCCATCTCAGTGTACATCTTGCTCAACAGCACCATTCAAAGTGGTGTCATGGTACTCCTTGTACATGTTGTGATATCCAGTCCTACTATGGTATCGCATCCAAATGCCATAGTTCTTGATTGTGGTAGGGTTCTTCTCAAAAATCTACAACAAAAGCAAAAAGTTGTCCTTGTTAGAAAAGCATGCAACTAGAAAAGCAAAATTTTCAACAGATGTGAGGAGAGAACACTGACCAAAATTTATAGAACATAGTGCAGGTGCTAACTTAACAAGTACTTTCAAACCATCATCAGATAAGTCAAGGATCTCACACAATCCTGTGCTCTATATAAAAATTCAGCATCTACAAGAAGTTTTCTGTTAAGAAATTGAGTTTTGTCCTCTAGAGAACTATCTTTCTTCTAAATTCTCAATTGCAAGGCAAAAATATAGAAGGATATTGAAGCCACAACAAATAAATAAATGAATCAGAAACTTTATAATTAATGAGTATGACAACACAAGGTATATTGCAAGAATCCTATTCCAATTTCTGGTCGTTGGTAATTCTAATATGCTAATTACACACAAACACAGATATACAACATGTAAACATTTATGATGTCCCTATAACATAAACACAGCTGAACAATGAGAGACACAAATAACCGATCAAGTTGGCAAAGATATGAAAGCAAAGTTGATAGATTCAGGGCATTTACTCAATACTCGCTACTGAGTATGTCAAACTTAGTGTTGGAATCAAACTTTCTTTTCTTATTTGTTGTATAGTTCACCCCCATCAACTCTAATTGAGTGACAAAGGTGACTAGATACCTTCTTGAGAATTTCTGTTATAGTTTACATGACATGTATATTGGAGCATACCCATGTTCATGAATCTTGTTTGGTCATATGACTCATATCCCATCAGTACCGGCCCTGGGCTAAAGCCCAAGGTGCCCGGGCTTTAGGCCCAAAAAATTTTAGGGCCCCCTTAAATATTTTCTTCCTTTTACTACTTAAATACAATATTTAAATATTAAAACAAATAATCAATCTGTAATATTCTACATATACTGATTATTGTAATATTCTACATATTTAAAGCATATAATTTGTACAAAATAATTTAATTATTATGTACCTAGGGGTTCATCATCAGATTCAGTTTTTTTGGATTTTTTTAATTATTTGGGAGTAGGGTTAGACTCTTAATAAAGGAGGCCCTATTTGGTAATTACTTTTTTGACTTAGTGATAATGTGATATCTAAATGATGCTTTGAAAATATTGAAATAGTCGGTTATTGTATTTGATATTCTTTCGTATTGATGCTCTTTTGTTCAGGAAAAGTTCTTTTTTTTTATGCTTATCTTAATAGTAATGCGCAAAAGGCCCATTTTTTGTTGTCCGCTTTAGGCCCTTCAAACTCAGGGCCAGCCCTGTATCCCATAGTTGTTATTTTCATATTAGAAGGTTGACATAAACCTTAACTTCTTTACATAGAAGCAGAATTTCATAGATGAAAAAGGAGAATTATAAGAGAGAATAACCAGGAGCTCTTACATAATAGAAGAAAAGTAGTACATCACTGCAAAAGCACTTATAAAGGGGGAACCAATTGAAGTGCGAGAATTAGAATCCAAGGCCTTTTATACCTAGAGCTATGATACAATGATAAGTCACCAATTGCTATGCTAGTTTATACTATCAGAATCCTGAATATAATACATTGATAAATTAATGGCATGTACAACAACATTTTAAACACACTTTTTTGACTTTCAATTTCATAAGCAGGACTAATATAGTCAATTTGACCAACATAATGTATCAATAGGTGGAATAGCATGACACTGCCTTCTCTGGCAGCATTTTGAATTTATCCAGCTACTTCATTAGATTGATTAGAAAGTTTTATTATTGTTGGTCAAGGTAAAAAGAATTTTTTTGAAACATTTTATTTACTGCCATTTTGCTATTATAATATTGCTTCACACTTACTCCAAAATCCATATAAGCTCGGAATTGCTTCCGCATTAGCAGAACCTCCAGAATTAAATGAGGGTGCTCATGGAGGGAAGAGCATCTTTGCTGCCATGGCACTACCAAAATAGGAAATATAGAATGACCATCAAATTATAAAAATATAGAGAATGGACAAAGACATTACCGCAACTTCCACATTTGCAGTAGACTCGTCATTTGGACTTGAAAGCATTGATATAATACTCAAAACTATACTCTCCACCTGCAAAAGAAAAACCTTATTACCCACACACAAAATCATTATTTAATAACATGCAAATTATTGCTTTTGCAATGCAAAATTAAATTCATTCCCAATAACAGATTACCAATAAATATCAAAAATAATAGAACGACAAAGAAATGGGCAACAAACATAAGCACAAGCATCACAGTAGAATTGATTATGTTAACAGAGTTGTAAGCAATGAACAAGAAACAACTTAAAGGAGAACTCTAAACCTACTTGTCATTGTACAGGGAAATGGAAGGATTCTCATAAAGCAGTGCCTTATCAAGAGATATAATCCCTTTGAGAGATTCTGCCTTATCCTCATAATAAAGGAGCTGCTTTGTATCAGGACCAATCGCCATAATCAGCTCATCAGTTCGAAGTCTAGATTGGTGAGTGATTGGAGAAGGCTTTGACTGTTTTATAACCATGGTCATTACAGCATTGCTATCCTTTCTATGTCTCTCCTTATGCTCTTGAAGTGCCTCAGTAAGTGACATGTTGCTCACAGTATCTCCACTGATAAGAATAAAATCTCCATGTATCTTCACATGCAACAGAGTAAAAAAATATAGTTAGAATAATTCGCACAAATAATTATAATGAGAGAAAGATAATGAGAGAAAGATAGAGTGCAGGAAGCTGTTTCAATACATGCACTGATTTGACACACAGATAAGGGTAACATCTTAATAAAACCTTTCTTTTCATTGCTAGTTATGTAGTCTCCTATTGATTGACCTCAAAATTTGACCAAAAAAACCCTTAAAAATCTCATAATCAATCCTGCATTGTTCAAATGTTCGCTCACATGATAACAGTTCATAGTTTTCCACTTTTCTCTCTATGATTGCACAGACTTTTTCCCCATTGTTCTTCTCTGATTCTACATTAATTTACAAAGGATTAAGAAGGGCATGTATCAAAATGGCAAGGAAATCCCAAAACTTCATTAGAAAGAAATAAAACCATAATCAATCCCACAAGCTCTATCAAGCTTAAGTTTTTGTTTGCCATTTCATATTTCATGAATTAATAATGATCTAATTTATTAGGACTGAAACTAAATTCAAAATGAATGTTACTTAGATCCACAATTATCCAACAAAATTTTTACAAATTATAGAGAACTAAACCAGCCCTTATCTTCAACTGCAATCAATAACCATACCCATAACACAATAAAAATGACCACAAAACCTTAAATTCATAAAAGTTTAAAATTACAAGAAAATAAAACCCACAAATTTAAAACATCCAGAAGCAAAGAATATCAAGCATAAATTCCAAACACAGTAAAAATATGTATACACGAACAAATACAAAAACACATACCTCAGAAAAAAATGGTGCTAAATCGGTTCAAATCTCAACAAAACAAGCAAGACCCTTTATAGGAATAGAAGATCAAAGATGGAAACCAACAATTTAAGTGACAATAAAATACTCCAATGGAAATTGGAATGTGTGTTGATGATGGAGGAATTAGGGGTTACCTAACATGATGTTGTACTTAGTCTTCCTACTGTCTGAATCCAACCCAATGGGTCCAACAGCCTCAGACCATCCGGCCAAGATGTTTACTCCAGTCCCAATCACATCTGGCTTCAAGATCTGCTGCGTCACCACATTGGGACCCCTTGATAGACTCCACGGCATGCTTGTGTGAGGTGGTCGCCGCCCCGATCGTTTCTAGCACAGTTGTTGGGTGAATTGCTTGCAACACCTTAACCTCTCGCCTATATGTAGACGGTAATCTTGGTACAATTGCTCGCGTTCGGAATTCTGCGTTGAATGGACACCAACGATACCTTGACCCCTCGCTTATATTGAAGCGGTAATTTCGGTACAATCGACGATTGATGCGGTAGAAGATGCCACACACAACTATGAATTGTTGTATGATAAGTCAAATTGAATCTCAAAGAAATAACTAAGAAAAATACTTAGGAATCCTTCAAAGAGCCAAAAGAAGAGAATACAAGAAAAGTCCACATATATTACATGCATGCAACCGTATGGAGCTTTTTATTTTTTTGTCAACAAACTTTATGCAAGATGATTTTGGCAAGTATCAGCTGGCCTTGGAAAGCGTGTCACTAGTCATTACTCCATGATACAAGTCACGTGGGAATTTGATTTCATTCTAGGAGCTCAATATTTGATTTAGCACCTCAATCACGCGGAAGAGATTTTCCTAACGCGGCTTGGAAAATAGTTAGCACGTGGATCGGAGAATTTTGTGATCTAGAATTAATTCGAAATTCTATTCTAATTAGGATTTCTTTTTAATTGGAATTTCTTTTCCAATTTGATTTCTATTTCCTTATAGAAATTAGGGTTATAGTTTATAAATTCCTATTAAGATTTGGATTGTTTTGAGTAGTATAAATAGAGGTTCAAGTTGATGTATACAATTAACATTATTCATTATTCAATATATTTGTGAGGTTATTCTCTACTTTTGGTTCTTTGAAGAATTCCTAAGTATTTTTCTTAGTTATTTCTTTGAGGTTCAATTTGACTTATCATACAACAATTCATAGTTGTGTGTGGCGTCTTCTACTGCATCAATCGTCGATTGTACCGAGATTACCGCTACAATATAAGCGAGGGGTCAAGGTGTCGTTGGTGTCCATTCAACGCAGAATTCCGAACGCGAGCAATTGTACCAAGATTACCGTCTACATATAGGCGAGGGGTTAAGGTGTTGCAAGCAATTCACCCAACAACTGTGCTAGAAACGATCGGGGCGGCGACCACCTCACGCAAGCGTGCCGTGGAGTCTATCATTTGGTATCAAAGCTAAGCCTTTCTAGCAAGTTACTTATCTTTAATTTTCTGTCGAAATATATATTGTAAAAAAAAGAGCAAAAAAAAGAGAGAAGAAAAAAAGAAAAAAAGAAAAAAAAAAAGAAAAGGAAAAGGAAAAGAAAAAAAAATTCATATTTTATTGTGCTAACCCAATTTGTAGCACACCATTAAATCATCAAATTCCAACCAAGAGTTCATACCGTTCCATCATCATCATCAATTCTGAAACGGAGCTACAAATTACAAATCTGAGGTATACAAGAGGAGTACAAGACAATCGATCGGTGATTTTGTGGTATTTTGATAGTCATACCATCTATAATTTTGTTTAGTGATAAGTAATTTTGAATTGATTAGTAAAACCAAGAATTTTGCTAGGGAATTCAATAAGAACCTATTAGAGAGAATATTCAAGGTAAAAGGCTTAGTGGTGAGATTAATCGAGGGTAAAAGCCAATTTATTGAGAGTATACACGAGTGAACCATTGATTCGAGCGAAAACACGTAAGGGAGTGGTGAGAAAACTATTTTTTATTAACCCTTATTTTGCAGGAAATATGTCGAAGGATAAAGGAACTTATGAGGAACAACCCTCAACAGCTGAATTGAAATTCCAGATGGAGGCCATGCATAAAGAATGGGATCGAAGATTGAGAAAGACTATGGAGCAAATACAAGAACAATTAGAAGAGATGAGAGTGTCTATAGCTGAGTTATCCCAAAACACTCTTGGGATGCAAAACAAGACGAGGACACAACAAACTGACGCAAGAAAGGAAGACCCTTATGGTGAGGACAGTAGTACAACGGAAGATCGTGAATCTAATTTCCGACATCAAAGACACAGATGTGCTAAAGAAAGAAGAGGTCAGGACAGAGAAGATGGCAATTTGGATAACATAAAAATGAAGATTCCAGCTTTCCAAGGCACGGGTGATCCTGAGGCTTATTTAGATTGGGTAACCAAGATGGAGCGAATCTTTGACTGTCACAACTATTCAGACGTCAAGAAAGTCAAACAGGCCATTACGGAATTTTCTGGATATTCATTGATATGGTGGGATCAGTTGAGAGCTAATCGGAGAAGGTGTGACGAGCGGCCGATTACAACTTGGGCGGAGATGAAAGCTATAATAAAAAAGAGGTTTGTACCAGCATACTATCAACGGGAGATCATTTGTAATTTACAAACTCTTAAACAGGGAAGTCGGAGTGTGGATGAATATTACAGGGAGATGGAGATGTTGAAGGATTGGGCTAACTTGATTGAGGACAATGAAACATCGATGGCTAGGTTCTCGGCAGGATTGAACTGGGAGATTGCAGACTTGGTTGAACGACAACATTATTTAGAGTTGGAGGAACTGGTCCATATGGCTACTAAGATAGAGAAACAACTCAAGAGGCGAGGAGGACAACGAGGACAATCTAATGCTAGTTCATCATGGAGACCCAATTTGGTAAAGTGAGAGGAAAAGACAGCTGCGTTCAAGCCAAAGGTGGAACCCAAGCAAGGATCAACTAGTCGAGAAACTCAAGGTAAAACTGAACAACCTTCTTTTGGTCGTAATCGAGATATTGTATGTTTTAAGTGTCAAGGCAGGGGACATATTTCTAGCCAATGTCCAAATCAGAGGAAAATGTTGTTACTTGACAATGAAGATGTGGAGATCGAGGGGGAAGATAGCGACACCGATTCTATGCCACCATTAGAGGAGATAGGTGAGGATGCAATACACGGTGAAATTCTGGTTACAAGAAGAGCACTTAGTACACAGGTTAAGGAGGAGAGCAGTGAACAGCGGGAAAATCTATTTCATACTCGATGTCTTGTGAATGGAAAAATTTGTTGCGTAGTTATAGATGGAGGCAGCTGTACAAATGTGGCAAGCACTACGATGGTGGAGAAATTGGGGTTACCTACTACCAAACATCCGCAGCCGTATCGTTTGCAGTGGCTCAATGATAATGCAGACATTAAAGTAACCAAACAGGTGTTAGTTCCATTTGCTATTGGTTGGTATATTGATGAGGTATTGTGTGATGTGGTGCCCATGCAGGCAGGACATATATTGTTGGGTAGACCATGGCATTTTGATAGGAGGGTTCAACATGACGGGTTTACCAACGTATATTCATTCATTCACGACAAGAAGAAGATCTATTTGCGTTCTTTGTCACCACAACAAGTACATGAAGATCAAATTCATTTGCAAAAAAATTATGTACAAAGAAAAGAGAGTGAAGAAAAGAAAAATTAAGAAGAAAAAAAGAGAGAAAAAGAAAGAAGAGAAAAAAACAAATATACTAGCAAAAAAGAGTGATGTGAGAAGAGCTTTGATTTCTAAACAACCTATGATTTTACTTCGGTATAACGAGGCGCTTTTGAATACTAACGCTAATGATTCTTTGCCTAGTGTTGTTTCATCTCTCTTACAGGAATTCAAAGATGTATTTCCCGAGGAGCTTCCTCATGGGCTACCACCTATTCGGGAAATTGAGTATCAAATTGATTTTGTTCCCGGTGCGACGATTCCAAACCGTCCAGCTTATCGGAGTAATCCCGAGGAGACGAATGAGTTACAAAGGCAAGTTGACGAGCTGATGGAGAAAGGATTCGTGAGAGAAAGTATGAGCCCATGTGCAGTTCCGGTGATCCTAGTGCCGAAAAAGGATGGAAAATGGAGGATGTGCATCGATTGTCGAGTGGTAAATAACATTACGGTAAAATATCGACATCCCATTCCTCGTTTAGATGACATGTTAGATGAATTACATGGGTCTTGCATATTTTCAAAAATTGATTTAAAAAGTGGTTATCATCAAATTAGAATGCAAGAGGGTGATGAATGGAAAACAACGTTTAAAACTAAATACGGTCTTTATGAATGGTTAGTATTACCTTTTGGTTTAACTAATGCACCGAGCACTTTCATGAGATTAATGAAACATGTTTTACGTCCATTTATTGGAAAATTTGTCGTAGTTTATTTTGATGATATCTTGATTTATAGCAAAAACTTCGAAGATCATGCATTGCATTTAAAATCTGTTTTAGATGTACTTAGAAAAGAAAAGTTATTTGCTAACATGGAGAAATGCACGTTTTTTTCGGATAGAAATTTTTTTCTTGGCTTTGTTGTGAGTTCACAAGGAGTCCAAGTTGATGAGGAGAAAATACGTGCGATCCGGGATTGGCCGAGTCCAACCAATGTGAGTCAAGTACGAAACTTTCATGGACTCGCAAGTTTCTACCGACATTTTGTTCAGAATTTCAGTGAGATTACAGCACCATTAACCGAGGTCATCAAGAAAAGTGTAGGCTTTAAGTGGGGTGATGAACAGGAAAAAGCATTTAATTTGATTAAGGATAAATTGACAAATGCTCCTTTACTTATTTTGCCTAACTTTGCTAAAACTTTTGAGATTGAGTGTGATGCTTCAGGTTTAGGGATTAGAGCTGTGTTGATGCAAGAAGGGAAACCAGTGGCGTATTTTAGCGAAAAGTTGAGTGGGGCAGCTTTGAACTATCCTACATATGACAAAGAGATGTATGCTTTGGTTAGAGCTTTGGAGACATGGCAACATTACTTGTGGCCTAAGGAGTTTGTGATCCACACCGATCATGAATCGTTGAAATATTTGAAGGGTCAACATAAGTTGAACAAAAGACATGCACGATGGATGGAATTTATCGAGACATTTCCATATGTTATTCGATATAAGCAAGGTAAGGAGAACGTCATTGCAGATGCTTTGTCTCGCAGGTATGTTTTGTTAAATACTCTTGATACGAAATTGCTTGGGTTTGAACGAATTAAAGAGTTATATGATAATGACCTTGATTTCGGTGAAGAGTTTAAAACTTGTGAAAAGAATGCTATGGGTAAATACTTTAGAATTGATGGATTCTTGTTTCGAGAAAATAAACTTTGTATTCCTGCATGTTATTTGCGTGAGTTGTTGGTTAGGGAATCACATGGGGGCGGTTTAATGGGATATTTTGGTATTGGCAAAACTTTTGCTGTTTTAAAAGAACATTTTTATTGGCCTCATATGAAACGAGATGTGGAAAGAATATGTGATAGATGTATTACTTGTCGCCAAGCTAAATCTCGTGTTCAACCCCATGGATTGTATACACCATTGCCTATTCCTAATGAACCTTGGATTGATCTTTCTATGGACTTTGTGTTGGGTTTACCTAGGTCTAAGCTTGGTTATGATTCAATATTTGTGGTCGTAGATAGATTTTCAAAAATGGCACATTTTATTCCATGTCATAAAATTGATGATGCATCTCATGTTGCTGACTTGTTCTTTAGGGAGATTGTGCATTTGCATGGTATGCCTAAAACTATTGTTTCTGATAGAGATACAAAGTTCTTAAGTTATTTTTGGAAGACCTTGTGGGGTAAATTGGGTACTAAATTGTTATTTTTTACTACTTGTCATCCACAAACTGACGGTCAAACTGAAGTAGTAAATAGGACTTTGTCGGCATTATTACGGGCTATCATTAAAAAGAATATCAAGTAATGGGAAGAATGTTTACCACATGTTGAGTTTGCATATAATCGTTCTGTTCATTCTGCTACTAATTTTTCTCCATTTGAAATTGTATATGGTTTTAATCCTTTGACACCGTTGGATTTATCACCGTTACCTGTTTCTGAATATACTAACATGGATGGAACGAAAAAGGCTAATCTTGTTAAGCAGATTCATGAAAGAGCCAGGCTAAACATTGAACGGAGGACAGAACAATACATTAAGCACGCGAACAAGGGACGACATCAAGTGATCTTTGAGCTCGGAGATTGGGTGTGGTTACATATGCGGAAAGAAAGATTCCCCGTTCAAAGACGCTCAAAATTGCTTCCGAGGGGAGATGGTCCATTTCAAGTTCTCGAGCGTATCAATGACAATGCTTATAAATTGGATTTGCCAGGTGAGTATAATGTTAGTGCCACATTTAACGTTACTGATCTAAGTCCGTTTGATGTAGGTGACGATTTGAGGACAAATCTTTTTCAAGAGAAGAGGAATGATGAGGACATGGCAAGCGTAGATTCAAACAAGACTAAAGGGACGTGGGGGTCAAGCAAGGCTAGAACAAAGAGATTCAAGCAAGGTCTCAATGGATTGATCCAAGATGTTTGGGCTGAAACTAACGTAAAAAAATTTAAAAAGGAGGCTAAAGAGCATGAGACACAAATTTGGGTCAATTTAATACAAGTCTAATCTTAATTTTCTTAGCAAAGTCCACAAGAAAAGTCTACAAGAAAAGTCCACATATATTACATGCATGCAACCGTATGGAGCTTTTTATTTTTTTGTCAACAGACTTTATGCAAGATGATTTTGGCAAGTATCAGCTGGCCTTGGAAAGCGTGTCACTAGCCATTACTCCATGATACAAGTCATGTGGGAATTTGATTTCAATCTAGGAGCTCAATATTTGATTTAGCAGCTCAATCACGCGGAAGAGATTTTCCTAACGCGGTTTGGAAAATAGTTAGCACGTGGATCAAAGAATTTTGTGATCTAGAATTAATTCTAAATTCTATTCTAATTAGGATTTCTTTTTAATTGGAATTTCTTTTCCAATTTGATTTCTATTTTCTTATAGAAATTAGGGTTATAGTTTATAAATTCCTATTAAGATTTGGATTGTTTTGAGTAGTATAAATAGAGGTTCAAGTTGATGTATACAATTAACATCATTCATTATTCAATATATTTGTGAGGTTATTCTCTACTTTTGGTTCTTTGAAGAATTCCTAAGTATTTTTCTTAGTTATTTCTTTGAGGTTCAATTCGACTTATCATACAACAATTCATAGTTGTGTGTGGCGTCTTCTACCGTATCAATCGTCGATTGTACCGAGATTACCACTTCAATATAAGCGAGGGGTCAAGGTGTCGTTGGTGTCCATTCAACGCAGAATTCCGAACGCGAGCAATTGTACCAAGATTACCGTCTACATATAGGCGAGGGGTTAAGGTGTTGCAAGTAATTCACCCAACAACTGTGTTAGAAACGATCGGGGCGGCGATTACCTCATGCAAGCGTGCCGTGGAGTCTATCACCCCTCGAGCTAAACGCCGCTACCACCGGCGACGGCCATACGCCCAAAATTGTCCCACCAAAACTTAAAACCACTGTCGCTTTCGCTTCTTCTTCTCGTACTGCCTTATCACGTCCCCCATTTTCCTCCCACCCACCACCAAGAAAAGAGGGACTGAGATGTGAGGGGCCGAAAAGAGAGAGAAAAAATTCCTTATCAGTTGAGAAGAAAACCCAATTTTATAGGATTACGACCAATAACGATGGGAAGAAAAGAGCATGGCTGAGAAATCCAACTAGAAAGAAAAAGATTAGAGTTTCCAATTGGAAAGGGAAGAGGTTGCTGTGTTTGGGCGGGCATGTCTGAATCGGAGATAGCAGAGAAAAAATGATAGTCGGGGCCATTGTGAAAGCACTGAGAAATAGTATCTTTTTAATTTTAAGTTTTCACTTGAGCGCCTTTTTTTTTGCTCCGAGTTTTTGTAGATAGATAACGTTTTATCTAGTTTAAAATCAAAATATGCTCATTTAAATAGATAACATTTTTTCATATGTATCTACAACATTTTGTTAAAAAACGTTGTAAAAAAATACAAAAAATGTTGTGGTTTAAGTGTTGTCTATTTGGTACTTTGTACTAGTGTTATCAAACACAAAACCTAGGGTTTCTCATCAGTTTCAGTTTTGAAGCAAAGAAAGAGGGGAAAAGCTCTGCAATTGGTAGTCCACCACCTCAATCTCATCACAGAGTGAAGAAATCAGTGTGGGTAAGCATCTAAGTCAGTTTTTCATCATATTTGGCAATTGTTCTTCAATTTGGGACAATGTGGGTCAATGTGCATGCCAAGTGTTTGAGGAATTATACAAGTGAAAGTTTGTGGGGATTGTGCATTGTATTGTAATACAATGGCACCGAAAACACAGGTTAAACGTCAACGCGAAGGATCCTCACCACCAGCACGCAGCTTTGACAAATGAAAATTTGTCAGTGCCCTAACATCTGACAAATATGAGTACTTTACACCGAAGGCGTTGACACCAGAGAGAGGGTTAAGACTGGATTATTTCGATGGGAAAATGAGGCGACAAATTAATGAACAAGGTTGGGACACATTCACAGACTAACCAGACCCGGTCGCAGTAACAGAGGTGAAGGAGTTTTACACTAATGTAGAGGATAAAGCACCTTTTGTTGCATTTGTTCATGGCAAACAAGTTCCATTCGGTCCAGAGGCTATCAATGAATACAACAATGTGGTCGCCCCAATTGTCTGCCAATATGCCCAACTAAGAGATATTAACCCCAATTATGATTAGATACTTATTGAGATATCAAAGCCGAGAACAACGTGGGTGAAAGGGAACAAAGGTGGAACCCTTTTCATGAGTAAGGATTTAAGTTTTTATGGTAAGATTTGGTATGCATTCCTGTGCGCAAAACTATTTCCATCCACACACACAAGTGAGGTGACTAAAGAAAAGGTTTTACTCTTTTATGCCATTGTGAAAGACTTTGATATTGACGTTGATGCAATCATTAGTTTCTCAATCAGACGTTGCTTGCGTGGGCCATTATCTGGGGGGTTGCTACACCCCTCCCTTATATGTGGACTGTGTCGATAGTCAGGAGTTCGATGGTCAGCAGATGAGCCTGTGCACCAGCCACTCCAGATGCTAAACTTACATCTGATTGCTCGATACTCAGTCTACGCTGTAGGAGATTCACATCCTAGAGGGCTAGAATTTATATTTCCCGATGCTCTTGAGGAGGAGGAGGCCGAAGATACCTTTGAGGATAATGAATTTAAAGCTGATGAGATGTCCTAGGGAGCTGAGGAGACGTATTAATGAGAGAGACAGACAAGAGGATAAGAAGTTGAAGAGAATTGTAGCACGACAAGATCATGCCATTGCCACGCAAAATGATTTCAATGCTTTATTGGCAAAGGCATTTGCCAGAATGAATCCAACTGCTGCTGACCAGTTCCAAATTCTGACTCCACAACCGTTACCAACCTATCCACCATCAGATCCTGACGTTGAGGAGATGCCACCACCCCCGGCTTAGCCGATACAGTGAAGTCCTCATGTGATTTATGGATATATTTTAACAATGAGGGAATTATTTCTATTAAGTTTGGGGGAGTCCTAGTTATCTATTTATTGTTTAGTTATGTTTATGTTACATATGTCATATTTAGTTTTCACGTGTTAGTTAGTTAGTTTTTGTGACACCCCCAAAATAGGTATACATCACCCATTCTGAGTTGTCAATACACGGTTCAGAAACAACTACAACTTTATTATTACAACATGTAAACTATGAGTTTAAATACAGATATTGCCATCTAGACAATATCCACATACAAATAAATCCCCATCATAATTATTGATACATTATTTTACAAAAAATGGTGAGGACTACTAAACAACTCTCCCTAGAACCTTCATTCCATACCCCGACTCGTACTCGCTATATTCTCGCCTCCTTAGAAGAAAAATGGAACAAAAAGGAAAAATGGTGAGCTCAACTAGCCCAATAAAGAATATTATGACTAAGATAATATACAAAAAATTATCGTTAGTCTTCAACAGGGAAAAATCTGATAGAATACAATAGACAACAAATGTTAAATCAATATTCGCAGCGAAAAATATTAATTCATAGAAGAGTTACGTATAGGATGAAATCTACTAATGTCTATGAGTTTAACAGTCCATCAATAGTATTTGTTTTTATCCCTGTAACATCAATCAATGCACATCTTGAATCATATATTCATCCTTGCACTACAGGCCAAGGATATTCATCTGTTGGTCATGTTCATCTAAACACCTGTTCATCTTTGCACTACGGGCCAAAGATATTCATCAGAAATCGTTCATCTTTGCACTACATGCCAAAGATATTCAATAATATCATCATTTAAGACTGAGGATGATGAAAAATATTTTTAAAGAAACGAATCCATTGAAACAAAATGACAAGGATTAAGGATTAAGGATTCGTACTTTATTTTATTCACGTCCAAAAATACCTCAAAAATCATCATAGTGGTGTAAAATTCAAGAATGATCAAAACATGGATACAATCAAAACTAGTATCCACAATAGATATTTTAGATGAAAAGAAAAATTTTTATTTTTTGATGAATAATGCCGTATTCATGAATAGTGTCGTATACGTGAATAGTGCCGTATACGTGAATAGTAACTTCGACACAAAAAGTTCCAAATTTGATTAAAAGTTCAGATCAATACTTCGGCATAATGATATTAGAAGAAGTAATATCATTTTAAAAAAAATATTATCCCTTACCTCGGAAAATCAGTACTTCTAGTTGAAACACCGGATATAGGCTATTACTTGAACTTACACCGTATAGCAATACTCAAAGTATGCTCAAAATACTCACAAGAATACACTCGATATTATAGAGAGAGAAAACTTCAGTTTCTGGTGTGATTTTCAATTCTAACCTAAGCATCCTATTTATAGGAAAATGCTTAGAACACCAAAGCAAAAAATTTAATAAATTAATATAATATTTTTTCTAAATATCTCTACCACACTTCTTCCAACTGAATTCAGCTCCTACACATGTTAAATGAGGGAAACCAAACACAAAAAAATGTTTTTGTTAATTAAAACTATTAAAACTTCCAAAAATCAATTATTTCGGAGCTTCAGAACTTCAATAATTCACAATAAATAGCCCTTTTGCCAGAAAATTAGAATCTCACGACTTATTATAGGAAATTCAATTCTCTACAACTTTGTAGAAGGAAGTTTTTCCAAATTCCAAACAGAAATAGACCAAAATCCACAAACGAACGATTTTACAGGCTATAATCAAATTTCAGTCAAGAAATGGGGTCCACCGACATATTTAACATGTTTTAAATATTTTTGGTAACAAAAATACTCCTCCTCCACATATACTCATATATCCCACATTCATCGTAAAAATATCATCATTATTTTATTATTAAAATATAATAATATATTTAAATGAATTATTTTATCATAAAAAGATAAAATATTAATTTTCAACAATTGTCACATTAAAAATTTTCTCCATCTATATCCACATAAAATCAATATTTTCCTCATCATATAAATTAATAATTTAATTATTCACAAATAATATTACAGAATCACAATACTGACAACCAGGCCGTTACCAGGGAAAGAAGGGGCTTTCCAATAAGAATTTCTTCTTACTGGCGCGCAATTAGGTGACCAAACCTCTCCTTAGACAGAACTTTCTAGACATTGCCAATAATGTTATCTAATAATATTATTCAGATAATATGAATTATTGCTTCGATAATGAAAAATACTGTGTAATGACAATTATTGAAACAACAGCAATATAAAATATCAACGCAACAGTTATTGAACCAATAAAATAAAATACTGAACAATAATTACTGTAACCATTATTGAGTAGTGCCTAATTACGTAAGAGTCAATAATTGGTGCAATACCGTGTGCTACTGTGCAACAACGCGTATTACCGTGTTTTAACCACCGGGTATTTCAACAGTGTAAACGATAACAACTACGCCGTTATTTTTAAACAACTTATATTTGTCGTTTTCTTCCTCCAATCGCTTTCCGTTATGGGGCCCACACATGGCTGCGCCGTCGTACGAATATTCCCCGACAGTACGAATATTCCACGACCAAACGAATATTCCCCGACAACAATGAATATTTTATAACCACTTGCTTATTTTGAAATATTTATGTATTTTACCCATAACTATCCACATTAATCACATCAACCCTTACTATTTCAAAATAATAATTAGAGGAAATTAAATTTCATTTATTAATTATTTGGGGTCTTACAACCTCCCCTCCTTATGAAATTTCAGTCCTCGAAATTGACATACGTACCTGGTGTTTCGAAAAGATGAGGATACCTCGCTTTCATTTCTGTTTCCAACTCCCAGGTCATTTCCTCTATAGCATGATTCCTCCACAAAACTTTAACTTGTGGTATGACCTTTGTGCGTAGGACATGCTCCTTCCTATCCAAGATCTTGACAGGTATCTCTTCGTACGTTAAGTCTTCAGCTATCTCATCTGGTTCTAACTCAATAACGTGGTTCGGGTCTTTCACATATTTACGAAGTACAGATATGTGAAACACATTATGAACACGAGACATACTCAGAGGTAACGCGAGTCTATAGGCTACATTTCCTACTCGGTCAAGAATTTGAAATGGGCCAATAAATCGTGGATTGAGTTTTCCTCTCTTCCCAAATCTTGTAACTCCCTTCCATGGAGCAACTCGCAACAATACATGATCCCCTATACTAAATTCCACGTCCTTTCGATGAAGATCCGCATAACTCTTTTGTCGATCTTTTGCCGTTCGTATACGTTATCGAATCATTTGGATCTTTTCGGTAGTTAAACGTACTAACTCGGGTCCCAACAATGTTGCTTCACCCACCTCATCCCAACATATTGGAGAGCGACACTTTCGTCCATATAATGCTTCAAATGGAGCCACACCTATACTTGCCTGATAACTGTTATTGTAGGAGAATTCCACCAATGGTAAATATTTATCCCAACTGCCCTTGAAGTCTAGGGCACAGAGTCTTAATAGATCTTCAAGAGTTTGAATAGTCCTCTCTGATTGTCCGTCCGTTTGAGGATGGTATGCCGAACTGAATCGTAAATCCGTGCCCATAGCTTTTTGCAAGCTAACCCAAAATCTTGAAGTGAATCTTGGGTCACGATCCGAAACTATGGATACTGGCATGCCATGCAACCTCACAATCTCATTTACATACATTTGAGCAAGACGTTCAAGGGAATAAGTCTCCCGTATCGGCAAGAAATGATCAGACTTGATTAATCTATCAACAATAACCCAAATAGCATTGATGCCTTGAGAAACCGTAGGAAGACCCGTAACGAAATCCATGGTAATGTGTTCCCACTTCAATTTCGGAATCTCAAGTGGTTGCAATGGTCCCTTAGGTACTTGATGCTCCGCCTTTACACGTTGACAAGTTAAACATGTTGAGATAAACTTTGCAATCTCTCTCTTCATATTGTTCCACCAAAATGTATGTCGAAGATCACGATACATTTGGTACTTCCAGGATGGATTGCAAATGGTGTATTGTGTGCCTCCATCATGATCTTATACTTTAAATCAGAGTCGTTAGGAACACAAAGTCTGGAGTGGACTCGAAGTATTCCCTCTTCATCGATTCTCGCTTCTGGAATAGCACCTTCTTGTACTTTCTTCTTCATATGCATCAACTCCGGATCGGTGGCTTGAGCAACCTTAACTTTTTCTATTAAAGTTGGCTCTATGCGTATACTTGACATCATCACACTTGTTCCTGCATATGATCTTCTACTCAACGCGTCAGCTACCACGTTTACTTTTCCAGGATGGTATTGAATAGTGTGGTCATAGTCTTTTAATAGCTCGAGCCAACGTCGCTGCCGCATGTTGAGTTCTTTTTGAGTGAAGAAATATTTAAGGCTTTTATGGTCTGAATATATCTCCACTTTCTCCCCATATAGATAGTGCCTCCAGATCTTTAGCGCGAAAACGACTGCTGCCAATTTTAGATCATGAGTAGGATAATTCCTCTCATATTCTTTAAGTTGTCTCGAGGCATAGGCTATGACTTTCCCATGTTGCATGAGAACACATCCTAACCCTTTTCCCGAAGCATCGATGTAGATAACAAATCCATCCGAACCAGATGGTATTGTTAGAACAGGTGCCGAAATAAGTCTCCTTTTAAGCTCTTGGAAACTCTTCTCGCATTCCTCGCTCCAAATGAATTTTGTATCCTTCCGAGTTAGATGAGTTAACGGAGTAGCGATTCGAGAAAACCCTTCCACGAATCTCCAATAATAACCAACTAAGCCCAAAAAACTACGTACTTCAGTCACCGTCTTTGGTTGCTCCCAACTTTGTATTGCTTCAATCTTCGTCGGGTCCACAGATACTCCATGTTTTGACACCACGTGCCCAAGGAATGCTACTTCCTCAAGCCAGAACTCGCATTTCTTCAACTTGGCATAAAGCTTATTTTCACGAAGCCTTTGGAGTACCAGCTTCAAATGGTGCTCATGATCTTCACGGCTTTTGGAATATATGAGGATGTCATCAATAAAGACAACAACGAATTGATCCAAATAATCCTTGAATACTCGGTTCATCATATCCATGAAAGCCGCAGGAGCATTAGTCAATCCGAAAGACATGACTAAAAATTCATAATGCCCATACCTAGTTCTGAAGGAAGTCTTTGGAATATCCTCAGTTCTAATTTTCAATTGATGATATCCAGAACGAAGATCGATTTTTGAAAAGAATTGTGCTCCTTGCAACTGGTCAAACAAGTCATCAATACGAGGTAGAGGATACCTATTCTTGATAGTGACATGGTTCAATTTCCGATAGTCAATACAAAGTCATATACTCCCGTCTTTCTTCTTTATAAATAAAACAGGAGCACCCCAAGGAGATGTACTAGGACGAATGAAACCGATGTCCAACAACTCCTGTAGTTGGACTTTTAACTCCTGAAGTTCAATAGGAGCCATTCGATATGGGGTTTTAGAAATGGGCTTTGTACCAGGTTCAAGATCAATAAAGAATTCAACTTCACGTTCTGGGGGTAGACCAGGAAGTTCTTCAGGAAATACGTCAGGAAACTCAATAACAACAGGAATATTATTCAATTTTGACGTGTCTTTATTTAAATCCATAACATGGGCTAAGAAAGCTTGACATCCGTTTTTCAATAAACGAATAGCTTTATGATTAGATATGACAGTGATTGATTTTAATGGTTTAGTTACCTGAATTCGAACAACAGGTTGATTAGGAATATGAAAACTAACAACCTTACGAAAATAATCAATTTTGGCATGATGAGTAGTTAACCAATCAATCCCTAAAATCACATCAAAAGCAAGTATCTTTAAAGAGATAAGGTCAACAGGTAAGGTGATGGTGCCAACTTGAATCAAACAAGATTTATAAACAGTGGATGTGATGAAAGTTTCTCCTAATGGAGTTTCCACAGATAGGTCAAAGTCTAATTTCTCCGGAGTCAAGTTTAAACGTTGAGCGCAAGCAGGAGAGATAAATGAATGGGTAGCACCGGTATCAAGTAAGGTATAAACTTCGCAAGAATTTATAAATAGCTTACCCGTGATCATCTCGTTTGGGTTCCTCGCATTTTGACCAGTCACAACAAACGCTCTTCCAGGAACCGTTGACTTTGACTTTTCTGGGACAGTCTTTTGAGTCATCGTCCCCACTGGAATTGGTTTCGCAACCGTACAATCTCGAGCGATATGTCATTCCTTTCCACAATTATAGCATACCTTGAACTGTTGTGGGCAGTTTGGACTGATATGTCCCTCTTTTCCGCATTTGTAGCATACGACCGGTGGTCGTTCCCCTCCCTTGGAACAAGTTGCTGCTGGTGCTGCCATTTTCACATTGTCATTGTTGAATCTCCTCTTTTTAAAATCTCCTCTTGACTCGCTTCTTCTATTTTCGTGGCTATAATTACCACCAGAGTGGTTACCATTTTTGTCCGTCTTTTTCTTTCTCCACTGGTTATCGTTTTTTTGTTGACTGTTATCTCTGGTATGATCCTGATTGTGGTACCTCGGTTGACCGTACTCGTTATCTCGCTCCAACAATTGAGCCCTATTAACAACATCTGAATAGAGAGAAAATTTATGAGAGATGAGATATTGTCGTATGCCGGGTTTCAAACCTCTCAGAAACATCCGCGTCATACGTTCCTCATTCTCCACCAAATGAGGTGCAAACCTGGATAACTCTGCAAACTTTGCCTCGTACTGAGACACTGTCATGTTATTTTGTTCTAATCTGATGAACTCCACTTCCTTCATATGACGAACACTTTCAGGAAAGTATTTGTCATTAAATAGTTTCTGAAACGTCTCCCAAGACATGCTGAGTGCGGCTGGATGGGTACGCTTCACAGACTCCCACCAGTAGTCTGCCTCGCCACGAAACATAAAGGTGGCGAACGGAACCTTCTGTTCCTCCGTGCATCCCAAGACATCGAATATCTTGGTAATTTGCTTGACCCACGTTTTCGCCATGATCGGATCTGGCTTTCCCTTAAATTCTGGTGGTCCCAACTCTTTGAACTGCTTGGCTGTGACAACTTGTGAATTGCTATCATTTCCTCCTGTATTTTGAACACGAGTCTCCCTCGTCTGATTTTGCGTGAACTGCAAAAAGCTTCTAAACATTGCGTCGTTCATCGTCTTATCAGTGGTGTTGTTCACAGGAGGAACATTACCAGCCTGTTGCACGTTCTCCTCGTTGGTAAGTACATGCATCTCCACGATCTCATTAACTCCACTGTTAATATTCTCGGTTGCCATTCTTAAATACTGCCATAAAACAAGGGTTAATTAAGCAAATCACATATCACATAATATCCCTATATACTGACCAATTAACAAATAAGCTTAGGTAGGACACACTAGCGAAGGAATTACTCGTCTCTCCCCTCCTAGTTCTATTCCCCGATCTCCTCCAGAGATCATATCCCTAAGCTCTGATACCAACTGTGACACCCCCAAAATAGGTATACATCACCCATTCTGAGTTGTCAATACATGGTTCAGAAACAACTACAACTTTATTATTACAACATGTAAACTATGAGTTTAAATACAGATATTGCCATTTAGACAATATCCACATACAAATAAATCCCTATCATAATTATTGATACATTATTTTACAAAAAATGGTGAGGACTACTAAACAACTCTCCCTAGAACCTTCATTCCATACCCCGACTCGTACTCGCTATATTCTCGCCTCCTGAGAAGAAAAATGGAACAAAAAGGAAAAAGGGTGAGCTCAACTAGCCCAGTAAATAATATTATGACTAAGATAATATACAACAAATTATCGTTAGTCTTCAACAGGGAAAAATCTGATAGAATACAATAGACAACAAATGTTAAATCAATATTCGCAGCGGAAAATATTAATTCATAGAAGAGTTACGTAGAGGATGAAATCTACTAATGTCTATGAATTTAACAGTCCATCAATAGTATTTGTTTTTATCCCTGTAACATCAATCAATGCACATCTTGAATCATATATTCATCCTTGCACTACAGGCCAAGGATATTCATCTGTTGGTCATGTTCATCTAAACACCTGTTCATCTTTGCACTACGGGCCAAAGATATTCATCAGAAATCGTTCATCTTTGCACTACATGCCAAAGATATTCAATAATATCATCATTTAAGACTGAGGATGATGAAAAATATTTTTAAAGAAACGAATCCAGTGAAACAAAATGACAAGGATTAAGGATTCGTACTTTATTTTATTCACGTCCAAATATACCTCAAAAATCATCATAGTGGTGTAAAATTCAAGAATGATCAAAACATGGATACAATCAAAACTAGTATCCACAATAGATATTTTAGATAAAAAGAAAATTTTTCATTTTTTGATGAATAATGCCGTATTCATGAATAGTGTCGTATACGTGAATAGTGCCGTATACGTGAATAGTGCCGTATACGTGAATAGTAACTTCGACACAAAAAGTTCCAAATTTGATTAAAAGTTCAGATCAATACTTCGGCATAATGATATTAGAAGAAGTAATATCATTTTAAAAAAAATATTATCCCTTACCTCGGAAAATCAGTACTTCTAGTTGAAACACCGGATATAGGCTATTACTTGAACTTACACCGTATAGCAATACTCAAAGTATGCTCAAAATACTCACAAGAATACGCTCGATATTATAGAGAGAGAAAACTTCAGTTTCTGGTGTGATTTTCAATTCTAACCTAAGCATCCTATTTATAGGAAAATGCTTAGAACACCAAAGCAGAAAATTTAATAAATTAATATAATATTTTTTCTAAATATCTCTACGCACACTTCTTCCAACTGAATTCAGCTCCTACACATGTTAAATGAGGGAAACCAAACACAAAAAAACGTTTTTGTTAATTAAAACAATTAAAACTTCCAAAAATCAATTATTTCGGAGCTTCAGAACTTCAATAATTCACAATAAATAGCCCTTTTGCCAGAAAATTCGAATCTCGTGACTTTTTATAGGAAATTCAATTCTCTACAACTTTTTAGAAGGAAGTTTTTCCAAATTCTAAACAGAAATTGACCAAAATCCACAAACGAACGATTTTACAGGCTATAATCAAATTTCAGTCAAGAAATGGGGTCCACCTGACATATTTAACATGTTTTAAATATTTTTGGTAACAAAAATACTCCTCCTCCACATATACTCATATATCCCACATTCATCGTAAAAATATCATCATTATTTTATTATTAAAATATAATAATATATTTAAATGAATTATTTTATCATAAAAAGATAAAATATTAATTTTCAACAATTGTCACATTAAAAATTTTCTCCATCTATATCCACATAAAATCAATATTTTCCTCATCATATAAATTAATAATTTAATTATTCACAAATAATATTACAGAATCACAATACTGACAACCAGGCCGTTCCCAGGAAAGAAGGGGCTTTCCAATAAGAATTTCTTCTTACTGGCGCGCAATTAGGTGACCAAACCTCTCCTTAGACAGAACTTTCTAGACATTGCCAATAATGTTATCTAATAATATTATTCAGATAATATGAATTATTGCTTCGATAATGAAAAATACTGTGTAATGACAATTATTGAAACAACAGCAATATAAAATATCAACGCAACAGTTATTGAACCAATAAAATAAAATACTGAACAATAATTACTGTAACCATTATTGAGTAGTGCCTTCTTACGTAAGAGTCAATAATTGGTGCAATACCGTGTGCTACTGTGCAACAACTGCGTATTACCGTGTTTTAACCACCGGGTATTTCAACAGTGTAAACGATACAACTTACGCCGTTATTTTTAAATAACTTATATTTGTCAGTTTTCTTCCTCCAATCGCTTTCCGTTATGGGGCCCACACATGGCTGCGCCGTCGTACGAATATTCCCCGACAGTACGAATATTCCACGACCAAACGAATATTCCCCGACAACAATGAATATTTTATAACCACTTGCTTATTTTGAAATATTTGCGCATTTTACCCATAACTATCCACATTAATCACATCAACCCTTACTATTTCAAAATAATAATTAGAGAAATTAAATTTCATTTATTAATTATTTGGGGTATTACAGTTTTGCATTTATTAGTTCATGCTAATTCATGTTTGCATTACATGTTAGTTGCATCATTAGTATAGTGTAGTTATGATTTTATATTTTAGTAGTTTAATTGTGTATATAATAGTTTCTATTTTTTGTTGAGTTATCTAAAAATAATAATCAAAAATCTCAAAAATATTAGTTAGTTTATTATTTTTATGTCGCATTTAGTTCATATTTGCATGATTCCAGCTTTTAGATGGTTAAAGTTTGTATGATGCCAATGATGAGATTGGAATTGCATAGACAAGATTAGTATTGACTTTCAAGGATTTGATGTAATTTCTTATCATGATCTAAATCTTTATCTGTTTGAAACTGATATAATCAGGATAACACCATAATAATGACTATGTTAACTGATTGAGTTTAAATTTACACATAATTGATTTCTTAAGGATAATGTTAGTTTGAATGAAAGAAAGTCATGAATAAGTGGTGATGGCTAAGATTAGACAGAAACCTGAGTTTTGGGGAAAAACTTGGGATATATTTTTTTTAAAAAAAAGAATGAAAAGAAAGGAAAGAAAAAAAAAGAATGAATAAACACTGTGGCTAGTCTAGTTCTGTGGCCTTTGTTACTTGAGTAAGTAAGCCCGAGGGGATGTCTCTACACCCAGCGCCCTAAAGCCTTAGGGTTGAGGAGTCGTTGGTCAAAATCTCGCTAATGGGTAGCACTGAAAAGACTAAAAGGACTAGACATTGCACAATCATGAGTAAAATAAAAAGTGAAAAATGGGAAAAAGAGCGAAAAGCCCCCGTAAGGGAATAAGAAAGCAAAAATATTCCATTCTGACTCCTAAACGTGGTATCTGTTTGGTTTTAGTCAGATCTTGCTTGTTTTTGGATTTTTTAATCTTTCAGCTGTTTGATTCCTTTAAAGAGGCGTATTATGTGTTTTATTTAATTTTCTGTCAGTTAATATGGTTGTTGAGCACACACGCACTATATCCGTCATAACAGGGAAAGATTTGGCGATTGATGTGACGTTGTTAATTTATCTTGGAAAGATGTACTGACATGTCTATTGTAGTTTCTCTAAGGCAATTTAAATAGATTATGTTCTGTCTGATAGCTGGATTCTTAGGCACGTAGTTAGCTGCATTTGTAAGACCCTAACTTTTATGAATAAAAATTTAATTTTCTCTAAATATCATTTTGAATAATAAGGTGTGGATTTGATATAATCTTATAGTTGTGGGTAATATTTACAAATTTTGTAAAGTAAGCAAGTTGTCATAAAATATTCGTTTAGTCGGGGAATATTCATTTTATCAGGGAGTATTCGTACGACGACACAATCATTAGTGGACCCCACAACGGAATTACTGTCGGATTTAGAAAGCAACAGAAATAACCTTTTTATAAAAATAACGACAAGACTTTTACTGTTAAACTATTAAAATACCTGGTGATAAAAGTACAGTAATACGCGTGGTTGCACAGTAGCACACAGTATTGCACAATATCTTTGATTATTGATGCTTACGTGAGAAGTCACTCAGTTTTATTCAATTATTACAATAGTAGTTGATGCATAGTATCTCATATTATTGATTCAATTATTGTCATAGTATCAGCTGCAAAATATTTTATATTATTAAATCAATAAATGAGATGACAAAATTATTCATATTATTATTTTCATTATTGACAATGTCTAGAAAGTTCTATCGAGAAAAGGGGTTTGGTCATCTAATTGCCCGCCAATAAGGAGTAGTCCTTATTGGAAAACCCATCTTTCCTGGGAATGATCTAGTTGTTAATATTTTGAGTTATAATATTATTGATGAATAATTGTTGAAAGATTAAAAATGTGGTTAGTCAAGTGATTTGTGATAAATAAAAGAGGTTTGTCATGAAGTTTTTTTTATATAAATTTGGCTTATTACATGGACCCCTACTTACTCATTTTTCAAAATCATCGGTAGAAAGTTATCTCAGTTTTTGTTTTATATTCCATAGTAATGCATAGTGTTGTATAGTACTGCATAGTGTTGCATAGTACTGCATAGTGTTTGCATAGTACTGTATAGTGTTGCATAGTACTATATAGTGTTTGCATAGTGCTGCATAGTAAAAATCACGTGAAATCAGCCAAATTTTTTCTGTGCCCGTGATTTTCCTCCTGTGCAGTCAATGATTTTTCTTTTTAAATAGTACCCTGCCATTCTCCTATAAATAGGATGCTTAGTTTAGAAATGAAAATCACACTAGAATCAGATAATTCTTCTTCTATATTGAGCGTATTTCTTCCGAGTTTAAGGAAGCTTTGAGTGTAGAAAATAGTACAAGTTTTTTTCAAGAATATCTCCGCTATACCAGTCGAAATTACTCTTCACTAAGGTAAGGGATATTATTTTGTTTAATATTCGTAAAAAATAATATTTTTTCCATACTCTGTAGTATGTAAGTAATATTATTTCGTTTCATATTTCTAAATCTACACTTATTTTGATAAGTATTGCTTCTATACTCCATGAAATTAGTAGAATATCCTTGAAATTTGCGCTTCATCCAGTATCATTTCACTGAAATTTTTTCTAGACATTCTTGTTAAATTTTAATTTTTTTCATGTCAGAGTACTATTCATGGATACTATTCATACATACGAAACTATTCATACATACGCTACTATTCATACGGTACTATTCATACATCGGTACTATTCATGGGGTACTATTCATGAAGTACTATTCACGACAAAAATTGAGTTCTTTTCTGTCCAAAATATTTTTGATACATGAATATCATTCTTGAATTTTACTCCACAAAGTAGTTATCATGTTGACAATTTGGACATTCTTAAACTCTGGATAAATTAAAAATCTTTAATATTTATCCTTGATCTTATTTTATTGATTCTTATATCATTGTCATCATCCTCATGCTTATATTGTAATGAAAGTCATCTTTGGCTTGTAGTGTATAGATGAACTGTTGATTGGTATGATTATGACCCAAAATTATGTATCGGTATAATCATAACCTGTAATGTTACAAATGATGTGGTAAAAGTCCTTATTGCCCCGTAGTGCATTGATGGACAGTTGTTTGGCATAATCATGACCACTAGTGATAATAAAGAATATCCTTAGCCCGTAGTGCATGGATAATTCGTAGATGTGATACTAAAAAATATCCTTGGCCCATAGTGCATGGATAATTCGATGATGTGGATTATTTATTGAGTTGTGTTACAGAGATAAAATATTGATGATGAACTTTTAAATCATAGAAGATAGTAGACATCATGCTATACTTAACTCTTTTAATGGATTGCTTGTTCCGCTACAGTTAAACTTGTTATCTATTGTATTCTATTAGTTTTTACACTATTGAAGGCTAAGGATAATTTATTCTACATTATCTTAGTCATAATATTCTTTACTGGGCTAGTTGAGCTCACCCTTTTCTTTCATTGTTCTCTTCAGGAAATGAGAATATAGCTGAGACTAGTAGAGGAATGGCGTGATGGTCCAAGATGGTGGCTATAGTAGTCCTCATTATTCTATAAAATAGTGTGATAATAATTGTAATAAGGACCATTTGAGTTTGAATATTTTCTACGAGACAAATTCGTGTTAAAACTCTCAGCTTATGTTTTGTCGTATTTTGCATGGCTGTTGTATAAATTAAGTTTGTATTTAAATTATGTACCATGTATTTGGCGAATCAGAATGGTTTGTGTATACTTATTTTGGGGGCGTCATAGCATTGCATTGCATTCTGTTGTGCTCGAGGACAAACACGATTTAAGTTTGAGGGAATTTGATGAGTGAGTTTCATACCTACGAATCGGATGCCTATTCAGACTTAAACAATGCTTAATCCGTTTATTTTGGTATCGTTTTATGTGTTTATGTTTAGGTTTTAATGTGTTAAGTAAGGCATGATGGTGGCAATGTGGCAGGAATCAAGCATGCAATTGAAAGGAAATCAGCAAGATACTCAGTATAGCCCGCCGGGGCGGGCCCTTTTTGTAAGACTCCGAATTTTATGAAATGAAAGTATTTAATTTTCTTATAATTATTATTCTATTTAATAAATGGTTTAATTGATAAAAGGTTAAAGTTAAGGGTGATATGTGAATTTTTTTACAAAGTAAGCAAGTTGATATAAAATATTCGTTGTGTCGTGGAATATTCGTTTGGTCGGAGAATATTCTTTTTGTCAGGAAATATTAGTTCGACGACACAATCATTGGTGGACCCCACAAAAGAAGTATTGTCGTAGTTAGAAAACGGCAGAAATATCTTTTATAAAAATAATGACGAAAGTTTTACCGTTAAACTGTTGAACTACCCGGTGATAAAAGTACAGTAATACGCGTGGTTGCATAGTAACACACGGTATTGATTATTGATGCTTACGTAAGAAGCCACTCAGTTTACTCAATTATTACTACAGTAATTGCTGCATAGTATCTCACGTTATTTGATTCAATTATTGTTACAGTATCATCTGCATAATATTTTATATTATTAAATCAATAATTGAGACAACAAAGTTATTCATATTATTATTTGCAATATTGACGATGTCTAGAAAGTTCTGTCAAGGAGAGGTTTGGTCACCTAATTACGCGCCAATAGGAAGAAATCCTTATCGAAAATCCCCCTCTTTCCTGGGAATGATCTGATTTTTAAATATTATGAGTTATAATATTAATGATGAATAATTGTTGAATTATTATGAATGTGTTTATTGAAAATAAGTGATTTACAAAAGTTAGAGGTGAATAATGCAAACTTGGAAAATTGTATGGGTACCAAAGTGTAATAAGTTAAATCAATATGTACCATTGCTGGTGGTTTTAATAGTAAATCAATCTGGACCGTCGATGGTGGTTTTAATAGTAAATCAATCTGGACCATCGATGGTGGTTTTAATAGTAATTCAATCTGGACCGTCGGTGGTGGTTTTAAAAGTAAATCAATCTAGACTGTTGGTGGTGTTTTTAAAAGTAAATCAATCTGGACCGTCGGTGGTGGTTTTAAAAGTAAATCAATCTAGACCGTCGGTGGTGGTTTTAAAAGTAAATCAATCTGGACCGTCGGTTATGGTTTTAATAGTAATCAATATGGATCGTCCATTCTAATAGTAAATCAATCTGGACAGTTCATGAATTAGTTACTATTTAATCATTTCTCTTATAAATAAAGCTTAATTCTTCTTTCATTCTCACAAATTCACTGAGACTCACAAGAGAAACTATAGAAAGAGAAACTATAGAGAGCAAGAAGAAGAGTATTCTGCTACTTCACCATTGCAGTATCCGGCCTTCTACTAAGGTAAGGGATATTATTTGTTATATTCGTAAGGGAATACCTTAGCTACAGGGACCTCCGACAGTATGGAATGATGCCATCTTTGTCCTCGTGGATAGGTGTCTAAACCTAACACGCTCACAGGACGCAAACATGCAAGCCTCTCATAGGCCCAAAACTGCCAACCGAAAGGCAAACATCTGCTGCCAGGCAACACTTTTAACCTGTACATGGGAAAAGACAAGAGAAACACTCACCAACAGAAATGGGTAGAATCCTAACCAAGCCTCGATCAAGCCCTGCGATCGCATGCACATTCTCCTGAGGAAGTAGGAAAAGGTGTAGGAACCCCAATCATAGTCTCCTAAATGGTCCACGTGTCAAGTGGCACTAATCAAAGCGAAGGACACCGTAGAAGAGTTATCTGCTATGAAGCAGCCCCCCTAATGATCATCAAGAACAATCGTCGGAGAATGCGATCCTTGACTCTCACATCATCGGGTATAGGCTCACTCAAAAGCCCGCTCATAGCATCTACACTCAAAGGACCTGTAAGTACAGTCCTGCCCTTGGGCGCCTCCGCCGAAACTCTTAACAAGGATCTGACGGCAGTAGGGGTAATATCCGTCGTACAAGGAACTGGATCCCCTCCAAATTCCATACCTGTGATAAACCTCCAATCCATCGGCGTCATCATCACCTCACAGTCCAGCAAATAGTGAGACTGAGTCTGGTGAAACCACCGCTCAGACAATGCCCATAGGTAACCCTAGGGACAGAGACGAAGAAGAATGAAAAAGAACGTCCCGAATCTCCAGCCATGTACAATCTCTCTATAGTCATCATGCAAAGCCTGATACATAAAGTAGATGCTGAACCAGTTCCCTCGAGGCTGTGTAAAGCTGGGAACCTACATCAAATGCAGATCAACATCAGAACCCTTTGCTCCTCATCAATAGGAAACAAGGAAGATTAAGATCTAACTTTGTAATATCCCCGAATCCGGGCCCCAAATCGCCGTGGATCCGGTATAATAACTCTATAACTGTTTGCGGAAGATATAAACATAAATTGTTTATACAATACATTACACACTATTCCCCAAGGTCGAGTAACCTTAACTTAATACACATTTCATAAAATATCTATTACAAAACAATATTTATCACAATACGCTATTATAACTAGCTGTACTTTATATCCCAAGCTGAACTTGGCTTTAATCGTTTCCTGTATCTGAACGCATTCGCCTTTTTTGCAATGTTTTATCATGATATAGCAAGGGTGAGCATGAAAGTTGCCCAGCAAGTTTATATACAATAATATAACGATATATCATGATTGAAGAGTATGAATAATGAGCTTGCAATAATTCATAAATATAATTGAGAACTAGCACGAATAAATTTTTGAACTGAACAAGTTTTAAACATGAACAAACATTTCTGAACCAATTGGTAATGAAGGTGATCAGCCTTTCATACCTGACTTATACATGCAAGATGTATAAGGTAAAATTTTCATGGCAATCAGCAATGATTAACCATAAGCTTGAATAAAATACTCTTATTAGAGTTAAGTAAAAGAAACTTGCTTGAACCGTTGATTACCGCAACGCAATTTATAACGCTTTACCCCGAAGACCTAATATTAATAATATAGATCTCCAATATTAGAATAATATCATCACATTATAATATTGTTATATTTATATCCACATAATAACCTAAACACATTACCACATAACCATATCAGTCTATACAACACATAAGACTTGGTATCAGGTCAAACTATTTCAGTCTGACTTGAAACCGACACAATTCTAACATCCCGACGGTCTAGTCAGTCAACACTCGGGTTTAAGTTCAGTTAAACTCTACTTAAGCACTTAATCATGACATAGAATCACATTTATATGATTTAACACTCGCCTTTTTCATTTCATAAGTTATTCGTTAACACCTAGTAAGTTAAATACTAATCCAGCTACCTGGATTCTAAATCTAGCAACCAAATTTTTAATTCATCAACCTAGATTCACCAATCCATCAATCTAAACCTCAATCCAACAAACTGGATTTAACATATTTTCAATTCATCAAACTGTATTTCAATCCAGTAAACTGGAATCACAATTTACCTAATCCAGCAAGCTGTATTCTATATCCGTATCACAAAAATACCAAATCAGTTTATTATTCTCCTATCCTTTGGTCAAACACATATACATGTATTTCATGCACAAAAATTATTTTTCCACAATTTTCCAACTTCCTTTGGTATTTTTCAAAAATTAATTTCTAGTGCGTAGCTTAAGAAATTAGCTACCTCGTGCTTAACTCCAAACACTACCACCTCTTGGGATAACCTTATATATGTTAACATGATGCTCCATTTTAAATTTCGTGGCAATCGGAATTGTAGAACTCCGTTTATAGCGATTTCCGTCGGAAAATCACAAAAATTAGAACGGTCATAACTTGGTCGTTTTAACTCGGAATCAGCTTATTTTTGGACACGAGCTACATACTACCATATATTTTCATTTTCCAAAAGCCTGGAATTTTTCTCATTAAATAAATGTCCGAAACAGCCCCCGGAAAACTTTGGGCAGCAACTTTTTATCATTTGGCAGTTTTGGAGTCCTTTACGAAAACTTGAATAAAATGAAATATATAACTCCAATTAATGATTCGTCAATTTTTTTGGGTTACTATCTTTCCGAAATACTTTTTTCATCTATCACAATCCATATTTGTACATGTTAAGCTCCCGGAAATTAGCCCGGAAGTGGCTGTTACAGAACTGTCCTTTTAACAGTTTTCTTAGCTTTGTGTAGTTTGGGAGAAATCCCATAACTTGTTCAATATTCAACCTATTTAAGTAATTCCAAAGGGATTTTACCCTTAACACATATATCTAGCATCTCAAGAACATAAATCATAAATATCCATCATAATTTCATGAAAAATCAAAACCTAGCTCTCACTTTAAAAGTTTAAACTTTTCCGGAAAAATTACATTTTTCTCCTCCTTTGATTCCAACCAAAATCAACACTCTATATGGGTAATACTACACACAAAACACTCATTAACATGTATATACATGGTTTTTGAGTTTAGAAACAAAGTTTCTTATTTCCTCAAACAAGCATCAAACAAAATCAAAGCTAAGAAAAAAATTTAGGTTTTCTATCTTTTGAAAAACCTAGCTTCCATTCCACACTTTAGATCTAACTTTTGATCTACAAAAGAGTTGGATCTACCTATTAAACACTTATATACACATAGATCTAAGGTTTTAAGCCTCAAGATCACAACTTCAAGTTGTCAAAAATCAAATCAAACCACAAAAGAAATATACTACATAAGTAGAAATTTTTTTCTATACCTTAGCTTGATTTCCTTTCTCCCTTCAAAGATGTAGATAGATCTTGATTGTATGAAAACTAAAATCTCCCTCTCTTCTCACCCTAGGGCTGCCGAACTCCTCCCTCTCTCTTTCTTTTTTTTTAGTTTTCTTAGCTAACTTGGAATAAGATGAAAGAAAGAAAAGAATATAAGCTAGACTTTTATTATGTGTATTTTTTTTTATCAATTGACCACACTCACTCCCCTTATTCTCTAGCAATAACCGGCCATGCCTTTGATTCTTGATCCCACTTACTCTCTCCTTCTCCCTTTAATTTCTAGGTGGTTACTTCCAAGTTTGAGCATAAGTGTTGGACAATTAAAAATGTTGACACATGGAGAGTTGGTAGGAGTGGTTCAATAACTAAAGTGAACCATTAATAAATTCATCTCCCCTTTTTGCTAGCTCCTCATGGCCGACCACTTGGCCTTATCTCATCAAGTTTGGCTCTTTGATTTAACAAATGTCCAAAGATTCCTCTCTCACTTGGGCTAAAAATTGAGCCATTCATTTAATGTATTGCTTGGTCTCTAACTAATTTCATTGGCCAACATTTGGGCTATACATATACATAGTCCAATTCCTTTAATTCTTATCCTACCCAATTCATTTAATTAGGGTTTCACTTCTCCATTAAAACACCAATCCTTGCCCATGCCCACTTATTTCCTTAACCCAATTAGACTTGCTATAATTAGGTTATAAAATTAATCATTTGAGATATATAAAATAAACCTCTTAAAATTAGTATATATTCTAAATACCATAATTCTCTTTTTCCTTAACCCTTAAGTTATTAAATCTTTCATTCCTAATATATAATTTGGGTTACACTAGTTTCTTTTGTTTGTTTATATAATAAACAAAGATAAACCATCACATAATGTTCATATTCCTTACACATAACTTTTTAACCCTTAGGGTTTAATACATAGCATTAGAGTTTCTAATTTAGCAATTAAGGTTATCTCTAATATATTATCAAAATACATAAGCATTTATATATAGCCTTTGATTTCCCAAATTAGGGTTTCTGAACATATCGTTAGAGTTTTCTAACTTAATCACCATATTCATATCAGGAATTTAGGGTTTCAGATTCCCGGAACTGAAACTAGGGTTTCCAGAACCAGTTTCTAGGATTTCTTATTAATCGTTAGGGTTTTCTATCCGAACGTTATCGTTCTTAATATAAACTTAGGGTTTGTCACAGATATAATTTATCTGGTCAACCCATGACCCTTAACCACATTCTGTACACATACATAACCATATTCACAGAACTTAATCACATAAATCCTTAATCCTGAATAATTCACCTATATCCTTCACCGAATTTTGAAATCCTCAAAATTCAATCCTAATAACATCAAACGCATACACTTATTTTCTGTCTAGGTCTAATATTCAACCTTAAATCAATCATTTAAGATTTTCATAAATTGTCTAATTTCTCGGGTTGTCACATTCACCCCTCCTTATAAGAATTTCGTCCCCGAAATTCACCTTACACCTTACACCGTGCACCTTACACCATTCACACATATTTCACATGCTACCCAATACACCACTCACAAGAGTAAAAGGTTTAAAATTGTGCTGAGGGGTCATATAGACCATGAACACATAGATTTGACGGTATTTATACCGCAAAACGAAACATTACTTGGTATGTTTACAATCACAAAGAAGGTAAACTACCATTACTAGTACTTTAGGTGATTAGCCCATCGTACAGTTATGTCATGCATAACGTAATAATTATTTTTAGAGAATATTTACGCTATTAGATTGGATTATTTATCCAAACAACATAGTTCACCTCAGTCTTATCATAGGATTCCGTTCCAAAACAATTTGGTAAATTAAACTTTTTGAAAACATTTTCGAGAATGACGTCATGATGCCGTACTGTATTTACAGTCCGTTGAGGATTTCGTCATTTGGTGATTTTGTCATACTACATCATACTGTAGTGGGCTGACGATCCTTAGATCACATCCAACACCAAGTAATTCTGCATTGATAACTCCATCATTTTTTTATCATCTCTGCACCAGGTCACATGGTACATAAGTGATAAATAATTTTTTTTAAAAGGCACATAGTGCGTATTTAGCTTGATGGCAAAAATTGAAGTTTAGCAAAGCTAGGGGTTTAGGAAAACCTAAATCTCCACTAATGATCATTTGCTTAACAATCTATCTGTTCCTATAATCCTTAAAACTCCATTCACACACAACTATACCCATTTCATAAAACCAGACTTATGAGTTCATAACCTGACCACAATTATATGAGTTTACGAACTTACCCTAGTCTGACCTTTGGCTTCCGTTCGCTGAGGGGCTCATAAACATTTCATATAACTATGAGTTAAGAATGTAACATAAGTATGAGTTCTAAGAAATCGTACTTAATCCTATATTCTCTACCTATGACCTATTTATCTGTATATAACAACTAGCGTGACACAACATTTCAATGGTTACCAATGCCACCAACTAAGTAGTTTTTACACCAAGTACAATTCCCCACCCATACAAGAAATCATACAACTCAGTTGATAACACGAGTCCTCATTGAAATCCCCACATAATCTTAACCCCCTTTTTCCATACGAATTCTATTTAATCCGTATTCATAATCCATAACTCTTTCATGAGTTTTCATAGTACAATTTCATAGTACAATTTCATAGTACAACTTTCACACAACATCTTGCTATAAACTTTTCAATCATAAGATTGATTCTTTCTGACTGTCATAACCTTATCAGATCACGGGGTGATCTTATCGTATATATTACGATTTATTTCTATGCCTATGATCGTTTTGTTTTACGATCTCCTATTCCTGCACTTTCAGTCTTTTAGACTCGATCTATTCACCATTACTGTTCAACTTTATTATCAGAGTTAGGGAACTCTGTATCTTAACACTCGCCGAGATTCATCTTTGAATCTTACCGACCAAATAACTCTATGTGAGTTAGATCTTATCCTAATCACTGCGGTTATTGGTCTCAGGTATTACTACCTAAGCTTCATAACCAACAGCTTTGATACCAACTGTAATATCCCCGAATCCGGGCCCCAAATCGCCGTGGATCCGGTATAACTGTTTGCGAAAGATATAAACATAAATTGTTTATACAATACATTACACACTATTCCCCAAGGTCGAGTAACCTTAACTTAATACACATTTCATAAAATATCTATTACACAACAATATTTATCACAATACGCTATTACAACTAGCTATACTTTATATCCCAAGTTGAACGTGGCTTTAATAGTTTCCTGTATCCGAACGCATTCGCCTTTTCTGCAATGTTTTATCATGATATAGCAAGGGTGAGCATGAAAGTTGCCCAACAAGTTTATATACAACAATATAACGATATATCATGATTGAAGAGTATGAATAATGAGCTTGCTATAATTCATCAATATAATTGAGAACTAGCACGAACAATTTTTTGACTGAACAAGTTTTAAACATGAACAAACATTTCTGAACCAACTGGTAATGAAGGTGATCAGCCTTTCATACCTGACTTATACATGCAGGATGTACAGAGTACAATTTTCATGGCAATCAGCAATGATTAACCATAAGATTGAATAAAATACTCTTATTAGAGTTAAGTAAAAGAAACTTGCCTGAACCGTTGATTACCGCAACGCAATTTATAACGCTTTACCCCGAAGACCTAATATTAATAATATAGATCTCCAATATTAAAATAATATCATCACAGTATAATACTTTTATATTTATATCCACATAATAACCTAAACACATTACCACATAACCATATCAGTCTATACAACACATAAGACTTGGTATCAGGTCAAACTATTTCAGTCTGACTTGAAACCGACACAATTCTAACATCCCGACGGTCTGGTCGGTCAAAACTCGGGTTTAAGTTCAGTTAAACTCTGCTTAAGCACTTAATCATGCCATAGAATCACATTTATATGATTTAACACTCGCCCTTTTCATTTCATAAGTTATTCGTTAACACCTAGTAAGTTAAATACTAATCCAGCTACCTGGATTCTAAATCTAGCAACCAAATTTTTAATTCATCAACCTAGATTCACCAATCCATCAATCTAAACCTCAATCCAACAAACTGGATTTAACATATTTTCAATTCATCAAACTGTATTTCAATCCAGTAAACTGGAATCACAATTTACCTAATCCAGCAAGCTGTATTCTATATCCGTATCACGAAAATACCAAATCAGTTTATTATTCTCCTATCCTTTGGTCAAACACATATACATGTATTTCATGCACAAAAATTATTTTTCCACAATTTTCCAACTTCCTTTGGTATTTTTCAAAAATTAATTTCTAGTGCGTAGCTTAAGAAATTAGCTACCTCGTGCTTAACTCCAAACACTCCCACCTCTTGGGATAACCTTATATATGTTAACGTGATGCTCCATTTTAAATTTCGTGGCAATCGGAGTTGTAGAACTCCGTTTATAGCGATTTTCGTCGGAAAATCACAAAAATTAGAACGGTCATAACTTGGTCGTTTTAACTCGGAATCAGCTTATTTTTGGACACGAGCTACATACTACCATATATTTTCATTTTCCAAAAGCCTGGAATTTTTCTCATTAAATAAATGTCCGAAACAGCCCCCGGAAAACTTTGGGCAGCAACTTTTTATCATTTGGCAGTTTTGGAGTCCTTTACCAAAACTTGAATAAAATGAAATATTTAATTCCGATTAATGATTCGTCAATTTTATTGGGTTCCTATCTTTCCGAACTACATTTTTCATCTATCACAATCCATATTTGGACATGTTAAGCTCCCGGAAATTAGCCCGGAAGTGGCTGTTACAAAACTGTCCTTTTAACAGTTTTCTTAGCTTTGTGTAGTTTGGGAGAAATCCCATAACTTATTCAATATTCAACCTATTTAAGTAATTCCAAAGGGATTTTACCCTTAACACATATATCTAGCATCCCAAGAACATAAATCATAAATATCCATCATAGATTTCATGAAAAATCAAAACCTAGCTCTCACTTTAAAAGTTTAAACTTTTCCGGAAAAATTACATTTTTCTCCTCCTTTGATTCCAACCAAAATCAACACTCTATATGGGTAATACTACACACAAAACACTCATTAACATGTATATACATGGTTTTTGAGTTTAGAAACAAAGTTTCTTATTTCCTCAAACAAGCATCAAACAAAATCAAAGCTAAGAAAAAAATTTAGGTTTTCTATCTTTTGAAAAACCTAGCTTCCATTCCACACTTTAGATCTAACTTTTGATCTAAAAAAGAGTTGGATCTACCTATTAAACACTTATATACACATAGATCTAAGGTTTTAAGCCTCAAGATCACAACTTCAAGTTGTCAAAAATCAAATCAAACCACAAAAGAAATATACTACATAAGGAGAAATTTTTTTCTATACCTTAGCTTGATTTCCTTTCTCCCTTCAAAGATGTAGATAGATCTTGATTGTATGAAAACCAAAATCTCCCTCTCTTCTCACCCTAGGGCTGCCGAACTCCTCCCTCTCTCTTTTTTTTTTTTTAGTTTTCTTAGCTAACTTGGAATAAGATGAAAGAAAGAAAAGAATATAAGCTAGACTTTTATTATGTGTAATTTTTTTTTTATCATTTGACCACACTCACTCCCCTTATTCTCTAGCAATAACCGGCCATGCCTTTGCCTCTTGATCCCACTCACTCTCTTCTTCTCCCTTTAATTTCTAGGTGGTTACTTCCAAGTTTGAGCATAAGTGTTGGACAATTAAAAATGTTGACACATGGAGAGTTGGTAGGAGTGGTTCAACAACTAAAGTGAACCATTAATAAATTCATCTCCCCTTTTTGCTAGCTCTTCATGGCCGGCCACTTGGCCTGATCTCATCAAGTTTGGCTCTTTGATTTAACAAATGTCCAAAAATTCCTCTCTCACTTGGGCTAAAAATTGAGCCATTCCTTTAATGTATTGCTTGGTCTCTAACTAATTTCATTGGCCAACATTTGGGCTATACATATACATAGTCCAATTCCTTTAATTCTTATCCAACCCAATTCATTTAATTAGGGTTTCACTTCTCCATTAAAACACCAATCCTTGCCCATGCCCACTTATTTTCTTAACCCAATTAGACTTGCTATAATTAGGTTATAAAATTAATCATTTGAGATATATAAAATAAACCTCTTAAAATTAGTATATATTCTAAATACCACAATTCTCTTTTTCCTTAACACTTAAGTTATTAAATCTTTCATTCCTAATATATAATTTGGGTTACACTAGTTTCTTTTGTTTGTTTATATAATAAACAAAGATAAACCATCAAATAATGTTCATATTCCTTACACACAACTTTTTAACCCTTAGGGTTTAATACATAGCATTAGAGTTTCTAATTTAGCAATTAAGGTTATCTCTAATATATTATCAAAATACATAAGCCATTATATATAGCCTTTGATTTCCCAAATTAGGGTTTCTGAACATATCGTTAGAGTTTTCTAACTTAATCACCATATTCATATCAGGAATTTAGGGTTTCAGATTCTCGGAACTGAAACTAGGGTTTCTAGAACCAGTTTCTAGGATTTCTTATTAATCGCTAGGGTTTTCTATCCGAACGTTATCGTTCTTAATATAAACTTAGGGTTTGTCACAGATATAATTTATCTGGTCAACCCATGACCCTTAACCACATTTTGTACACATACATAACCATATTCACAGAACTTAATCACATAAATCCTTAATCATGAATAATTCACCTATATCCTTCACCGAATTTTGAAATCCTCAAAATTCAATCCTAATAACATCAAACGCATACAATTATTTTCTGTCTAGGTCTAATATTCAACCTTAAATCAATCATTTAAGATTTTCATAAATTGTCTAATTTCTCGGGTTGTCACAAACTTCATACCTCGTTTGCGTGCAGGTAGACTGAAGGGTGCCGACTCAAGTCACCTAGAAGATCTGGGTTCGCCACTTGAATACCTGGCAAATCCCTACGGGGAACACGTGAAGCAGGAGCAGGAACCTCAATCGGTACATCCTCCTCGTTCTCGACATCCGAAAATTCAACCCGGATAGGACGTATCACCGCCTCCACAAAACGACGATGTTGTCTAACAGAACGGGGTTGAGGTACTTCAGAAGCCCTCCTCCGTACACCAGAAGTGGTCCTGCGGGAACTACTCGGCTGATCCGGATCCATAATATTTGGACAACAAGTCTCCAAATCACCTCAGAAAGGGTGTGGTAAATTCTTACCTGGAGCTTTTTAAAATGCATTTTATGATTAAATGCATGCATGCATTGTTTTAACATACATCTACAGTAGAGTTAAGAATGCATGACTACCCAATGCCTACGTTTTGGAAAATTTTTGCCATAGCCCCCTTTGTAAATGGGACTATCCACATACACATAGGCATGACTAGGTGTCCATTTAGTAACACACCTACCAACAGTCCTATACATCCTAAATGTATTTAATACATTGTAGTAAAAAATCCGTAAGTGTAGTTTAATTACCAGGATTATTTTACTTTTCTACATTTACTCATTTGTCCTCAAATAGGATAAGAAATAACTGTAAAAAGTATCAATTTGACTATTTCAAAAGTCAAATTTTTTCACATCATTATGTTCAGCATGATTTAATACTAAACATTTACTATGTTGAATATTTTTTATCATATCATATCAGCATGCATATTCACTACTATGTGTCTAAATGCATTTCATGTGATAAGTCATTTTCCAACGGATAGAAACTGGAAAAGAATACATGCATATGTTATCAGGACAGTGAAGAATGCTTGTACGGCGGCAGAATATATAGAAAGTTTCCCGAACTCAACAGGTCTGAAGAGAAGCTCTCAGATTTCCTTCGTCGCGCAGCTTGAAAATGACTTATGAAAGTAACCCGCAGGGAATACATACCTACGGTTGGCTGCAGGTCCACTTGCGGCTGCTGCAGGTGTACCTGCGGCACCCCTATGTGAGCCCTATACCTCCGGCTCGCTCCAGTTAGAGTTGCAAAGGAGGTCTCACAAGCTGAAAAGGCCAAATCAGGAATAAAAACGCTACGCGATTGCGCGAAATAGCTTGAAATCCTGGTTTTCATGGGCCACAATCTGGTCCCACATCTCATTCATTGGTATTCACCTGCATACAAGGTATACTATACTAATGGCCTCAACTTTTACAAATCATGCTCGACAATACCTCACAAAGGTCCGATGCCATTAGTGCAGGGTCACAACCCTAGAAGTTTCCCCGACGGGGGTTACAACGCCGAAGTTATGAAATTATAAAGTATCCCCGGCGGGGGTTACAACGCCGAAGTTATGAAATTATAAAGTATCCCCGGCGGGGGTTACAACGCCGAAATTATAACATTATAAAGTATCCCCGGCGGGGGTTACAACGCTGAAGTTATAAATCATCCACGTATCCTTGGCAGGGGTTACAACGCAATTCAACCGTTGATGCACAAATCAATGAAGGTCAAGCAGCCTTGACGTTATCTCAGCCGATGGCAAGTAAACCCATTGAAGCAACCTTCCCCAGCAAGGGTCACAATACAATGCAACCATTGATACATACATCAATGAAGGTCAAGCAGCCTTGACAATGCACCCAACAGGGATCCATCCGATGATACACACATTAACGGAAGTCAGGCAACCCTGGCAGATACATACTATTGGCAGTAACTCCTACAGGATGATGGGATATATTATACACATCCTCAAACAAACAAAGCTTTTTTCCCACAGATCTCTTATACACAAGAGGTGCCTCTATAGAGTAGAAGTCTGTGTCTAGGATTCAAGACTTTGGTGATAGCCCCAATGTCAAGCATCCTTGAAGACTTGGATCGCATGTCCAAGGCATCACTGATTGTCATCTCTGCAGAATTAAATGACAATCATTCATTAATGCATAATACTTTTGCATCACGTTGTTGCATATAACATCATGTTTATTTTGTTGCATTTCAAGTGTTTAGGATTCTTTATCCTATCCATGCCTTGCATTGTATGAATATGATAAAGAGGGGCATCTGTAGACACTCGAAATTTTCTGCACACTTGTTACTGACATTGTAGGAGGGCAGATTCGTCTTTTGGAGATAACCCTGGAAGACAGCTCACATCCATTCCGGATACTACTGGAAGTTCAGTCTCAACCCCGGAACACACACCGGGAACATCATTTCAAAACCCAGAACACACACCGGGAACATCATTTCCAAACTTCGGAACACACACTGGAAGGATCATTTCCAACCTCGAAGATAACTCTGAGTTTCGTCCTTGGCGATAACCCCAAGGAATGCTGTTGTAGTTCCGGCGATAACTCCGGAAATGCTTGTTTCAAGTGCATGCGATCAGCTTCAATCAGACCTCCTGCCGAGGCACTTATACCTTAGACCCAGAGCTAACACCGGGTAGACAGGCATTCTCACAGATGACCTTGCGGCATTAAAACACTTGCAGCAGTCCAATCTCAGATGTAACCCTGAACAACGTTTTCTTTCAACTCAAACCGGTGATAACCCTGGTGAGGAGTCAAAATGTCATCTTGCTACCTCAACACATGCGCATCGTCTCAACACTTCATACATACATACATACATACAATAATGTCCTACAAGAACCAAGGAGTTCCAATCCCGAGTGACTATTACGCGTGGCAGCACACCGGATAGAATTTGAAGCTTGAAGACCATGGGCATGGTCCCCTCTTCCTGACTTTGTACAACCTCTAATCCATGTTATTGCTTAACTCTTGACACAAGCAGTTCGAAGAAGGTCGTATATACCTTGTTCAAATACTCGGATTGAAGTTCTGCAAGTTCGAGTGGTCATTACAGTGCACGAGTGTACGTACTTCGAGACGACGGGACCCGCAGAACCCGGGGCACCCCGGGCAGCTGCAGGTGCATCTGTGGCTACCGCAGGTACACCTACGGCTCCCCCTTTATAAATAGAGGGCTTGGGGTGGCCAATTAAAAAAGATTTGCGAGGAAGTCCTGTCCAATTTGCTCTATACACACCCATATTGAGTGCTTGCTCTTTTTAAACACCTGTTAGCCCACATATAGCTATATTTTTATCCGGCGGGAGCTGAGTGTTTATCCATATAGAGTTATAGAAGTCTGCATTGGCAGCCCACTGTAAGCCTTCTCACACTCTATAAAGCCTTTCTCTTCATCTTTGCACACACTATTCTACACATTAAGAGTCATGTTGTATGCGTATGCCCGGACTTCGGTCCGTGGTCTCCTCTTTCTGACTTCGTACAACCTCTAATCTATGTCATTGCATAACTCTCGATATAAGTAGTTCGAAGAAGGTCGTATATACCTTGTTCAGATGCTCGAATTGAAGTTCTGCAAGTTCGAGTGGACATTACAGTGCACAAGTGTACGTACTTCGAGACGATGGAACCCGCAGAACCTGGGGCACCCCGGGCAGCCGCAGGTGCATCTGTGATTGCCACAGGTACGCTTGTGGCTCCCCCCCTCTATAAATAGAGGGCTTGGGATGGCCATTTGAAAAAGAAAATGCGAGGAAGCCCTGTCCAATTTGCTCTGTACACACCCATATTGAGTGCTTGCTCTTTTTAAACACCTGTTAGCCAACATATAACTACATTTTTATCCGACGGGAGCTGAGTGTTTATCCATATAGAGTCATAGAAGTCTGCATTGGTAGCCCTCTATAAGCCTTCTCACACTCTATAAAGCCTTTCTCTTCATCCTTGCACACACTATTCTACACATTGAGAGTCGTGTTGTGTACGTATGCCTGGACTTTGGTCCGTGGTTTTCATTTCTGTCTGTATATATATACTTATATGTATATATTTATATATGGACTAACATTATTGAGTTATACCTCGATTGAGCCTAGACTTATGTCTGGAGCATTTATTTGCTTATATATATATATATACTTATATATATATAATTGTTGTCAAACATATCTGGAGCGTTTACCTGCTTATATATATATATATACACTTATATATAACTGTTGTCAGACATATCTGATGAGCCTGGATTTTACATCCGATGCGTTTACTGCTTATATATATATAAGTGTTTTCGGACATATCCGATGAGCTTGGATTTTATATCCAGAGTGTTTACTGCTTATATATATATATATTTACATTTTTGTCAGGCCTGGAGTTTACTTTGAGGCCTTTTACTGCTTTATTTATATTTAGTCCCGCTGGAGTTTACTTCGTGGCGGTTGATCGTCTTTACTGCTTTATTTATATTTAGTCCCGCCTGTAGTTTACTTCATGGCGGTTGATCGTCATTTACTGCTTTATTTACTTCTTTGATCCCCCATGGAGTCGCTTTGTGGTGGTTGATCATGTCCATATATATATATATATATATATATATATATATATATTTACTGCTTTTATATATTTACATTTCCGATCCCCCATAAATTTACTCCGTGGTGGTTGATCACACACACACACACACACACACACACACACACACACACACACATATATATATATATATATATATATATATAAATTTTATATATATAACTACTTACTGCTTTCCATACAAACTGCAGTATCATGTGAGCCTAGGAATTATGTGATCACAGATTCAGTCTACTGAATCTAGATTCAGTTCCCGTGATGGACATTTTCAGCTGTAAGCAGCGTGTACATTATTTACGGTGTCTGAATTTCCTTGGATGGCTATTATGCCCATAAGGAGTTCGACACTGCTGTATGTTATTTTCTCGAAGATGCCTTGCATCTCGAAAATAAAAGCAAACAAGCCAGACATTTTAATAATAAAATGGAAGTATGAAAAGGTCTCAATTCCTATTGAGCACAGGGTTTGAAAAACCTCTTTTACAAAACTTTATTGCTATATCTTGCTTAAAATTGAATTTTTTATAAATTCAAACCCTTTGTATATAGGTGCAAACGAGGCCTCGCACTACTTTCAAATAATTTCACATTGATCCACACACACACACACACACATTCATATAACAGTTTCTTAAAACGTGGCGGTCACCGTGAAAACACGGATGTCGGGGGGTGCCTAACACCTTCCCTCCGCATAATCATGCCCCAGAACCCAAATGAATTTCGGTTTCACAGACCCGTTTAGCAGTGTCATATCACTGGGTTAATGTGCAAACCTTTTCGGTTACGTTGGTGCAACCAGTTAAAAACACCAACTGGCGACTCTTAAAATCAAATCGTCGACATTACGCATGTCAGACCTTTTTCACTTGTTTTTTCAAACAAATCTCACATTAACATGAGAACACCAAAAAATAAGTAACGAAAAGGAACAACTAAAAATCCCAACGTCGACAGGTGGCGACTTTGCTGGGGACTCCAGTAAGAGGGCTTAAGCCGCTATTAAAAGTTTTTAAAACTGTTATATGCTTGTGTGTGAATGTTGCATTTATATTTATGATGAATGTGTATGAATGCATTTTACTTACTGCACTGCAAAATATCTATCTGTGATATTAGTGCTTCATACATGTCATCATTTTCATAAACGGTGAGACACGTTGTATGTGAATGTATGTTGTGTGGTTCCTCCACCAGGAGGTTATCCCGTCGGTGTTTGATTACTGGACTCGTAGGAAGACTAATTCCAACGAGGCTCAGGAAAGGCACCACCCAGATTCGCTCCAGTTGAAAGACCGGATTAACTTCCCGTTAAGTAGATTGCGATGATCTGGGAACCTTCATACCAAAAAGCCGCGAGAGTAACCCTAAGATAGGTCATCCTCTGATAAACCAAAAGCAGAAGAAAGTCTCTTCATGCTTTCCATTTTCAATTACTTGTAAAAGCATTTACTTGTAATTTTATTTCATGTTCATCCTTATGTAATGGAAAACATGAAGATTATTTGTGCATACATGTTATCAATTAACACCCATTTTTGCAAGACAATATTCTTAAAATGGACACATTATGATATCATTTACATTATCCCTAAAACTAAACTACACAAGTTTTTTGTAGGGAAATCATTGGGCCTGTTACCCGTTCAAAATCAAAAAAGGCCACGAGCCTACAGCCAATCATGTCTTCTTCTGACCAGTCTAATCTTGTTTCTCGAGAAGAATTTGACGGATTGAGTAAAAAAATCACAGATCTGGCTGTTCTGCTTAAAGAACTGCATCAGTCTACTCAGGGTACAAAGATACCTACACATACAGAATCCTCTACAAAAGGAGGAGCTCATGGTTTGGAAAAAACAATTCCAGAACCTTAGTTAGATACCACCAACAAAGACCCTAAAAACACCCATTTCAAAGGATATCCAGACATCGGTGATATCAGGAAGAAGGTCCTCCAAATGGAGGAAACTATCCGTGTTCTCAAAGGGATTGGAACATATGGAAGTGTTTCATATGCTGATCTTTGCATATTTCCTGGTGTTCATTATCCAGAGAAATTCAAAACCCCTGATTTTGAAAAGTATGACGGATTAGGGGATCCTTATACACATTTGAAAGTGTTCATTGGAGAACTTGGATCTTATGTGGAAAATGAAAAGCTCAGAATGCAGCTGTTTCAGAAGAGTCTGACTGGAGAAGCCCGTTTATGGTATACTAGATTAGACAACTCCAAGATCCATAGCTGGGAGGAGCTAGCTCATGCCTTCCTCACTCAATACAATTTTCAATCTCAAATGGCTCCTGATAGGTATCAGATTACCAAGGTCATGAAATAATCTAATGAGTCTTTTAGAGAGTATGCTCAAAGGTAGATGCGCCTTGCTGCTCAAGTTATTCCTTTCATAACGGATTCAGAAATGGTAATGACCTTCATAGATATACAGGAAGCTCCTTTCTATGAGAGAGTCTTAGCTGGTATTGGCAAACCATTCTCTGAAATGATCAAACACGGAGAGATGGCTGAGATGGGATTGAAGTCAGGTAAAATTCAAGACCTAGCCGCTCTTAAGGTAGTTGCTGAGCACATCCAGTCCGGATCTTATGGAAACAACCGCCGGAGGGTCCATAAAAAGAAAGAGGAGGATGTTTCCTTGATACTACAAGGTCAGAAAGGCAATCAGAACATGCCTATACAGAGGAGAAACTACTCCCCTTTCCAAGCACAGTCTTCAAACCCTCCATTGCCCAAAAGTGGAGAATTAAAGCACCCTCGAACGTTCACACCCTTAGGGGACTCACTCGAGAATATTCTTGCTCTTCTGACTACTGAGAAGAAAATTACACGTCTTCTTCCACCAGCCAACCCTAATAACAGGGGTTTCAAAGCTACTCAGAAGTGTGCTTATCATGCCGGAGCACCTTGACATGATACTCAAGATTGTTGGGCCTTGAAACACAAGATCCAAGATTTAATAGACAACGGTGAGATCGTGGTCACCAAACCAGATCAACCTCATGTGCAAGACAACCCTCTTCCTCAACACAAAGAAGAAGAGGTCAACATGATCAGTTGGAGCACTGGACAGAGTTCCAGTTTCAATGGTGAATCATCCCAGACCATCAAAGACGGTGTTGACAGATGGGATTATGCAAAGTTCCAATTTGCTATGGAACGAAAGATGAAAGCTCTTTGCAATCAAATTGAGCAATTGGTAGAACTGGTGATACACCAGCATCAAGTCACACGCCAATTAATCAGCCAGGAGCATGCCTATCTCCTTCCTTTTATTATGAATGCTCCACCACCACCTTCAGAAAGCGAAGCTATGGAGGATAAGGTTGCAAAGAGAGCAAATACTAAAGCCCTTCGGGATTTTGCCAATCAGAGGGAATTTACCTATCTGGGCCAGTCTATGGAGGATATATTTTAAATGCTGATCAATGAAGGAAGAATTAACTCCTTCTACCTCCAATCAATCCCCGTTCAAGATGGTTCAACTCTAATTGAGTATGTCAATATCATTCACATTCTCGCGGTCACAGCACAGAAGAATGCTGGGCACTCCGCCATCTCATTCAGAATCTTATTGATAGCGGTGTCTTGTTGCTGGTAGACAACGACACTATACAACTTGAGAGTGGGAATACATGTCCTACCAAATGGAAGGGATCAGTAGCAGTTATATCCGCTGAGGATGATGAGTCTGTCAAAGCATTTCTCATACAAATAATTCAACTCAAAGGAGCTGACAATCCTTTAAAAGTGGCTGCACCTGAGATAATTTCTTTGCCTTTCAGACCACAATATCGTGTTTTCAGCTTACACAAAGTTCCATGGAATTATGGAGAAGCTGAAGGATCCACGTCTCATACTACTGCTACAGTGTTGAAGGAAAATTCATTGTATCTTCCTTAGAGGGTGATAAAACCTACCTTTAAAGCAAAGGGGAAGATTCCCATGGAGAAGATTGAAAAATTCCTTTACACTTTGGGCTATAATGAAGCCAAGCTGGTTTTAAGCTTAAGAGAAGCTCCACATCAGATGTAAACTTGACTTGGTTTTCTTTTCTGAGGATCACTAGAAGGTCTTATTGAAGGTTTTGGAAGAAGCCTATTTACCGAAATTAGTGGATGTGGAAAAATTTCAACATATGGTTGATCAAATTTTCAACAACAATGTGATATCCTTTACTGATGATGACATACCGCCTGAAGGAACTGATCATTACAAGCCATTGCACATTGCAGTTTTGTCCTCCGGGTATATGCTAGCTGGAGTTTTGATAGATGGAGGTTCGTCTCTAAATATCTGTCCTTATGCCACCTTGGTAAAGATGAATGTCAATCTCAAATGGATCCAAAGCAGTCATACGGTTATCAAAGCTTTTGATGGATCCCGACAAAATTCTATTGGAAAGATTGAGCTGTCAATTGAGATTGGTCCAAATACATTCAATGTATCCTTCCACGTCCTCATGATAGATTCAGGATACAACCTGCTGTTGGGGAGACCATGGATTCACATGGATGGAGCCGTTCCCTCCACACTACATCAATAACTCAAATACATTGTCAACAACAGTCTAGTCACTATCAATGTTGAGTCGGAATGTCCTGAACAAGGAGATATACCAATAATCAATTTTAACTCAGAAGTTGAACCGACCAGTTTTCATACTTTGGAAGTGAGTAACATACAATACCAACCTATTGGAGCACCACTTCTCGTACCCAAGATTTCTGCTGAGTTATGTCAGCCACTCAAGAAATGATGTCATTGGGTCATCAGCCTGGACAAGGGCTTGGTAAAAATTAGCAGGGTATTAAGCACCCTATTCAAGTGTCCAGTCAAATTGGAACAGCCGGACTAGGCTATTCTGCTAGTTCTAGTTATAGGAATCCTCATAAGCATAAACATGTTCCTCAAGCTTCCGCCACACGGTGATTTTTGCCATCTGCACCGCATGAACTGATACAGTCTCCAGTAAAGGCGCTAACCCATGTTATGGTTATGCTATTTCCCAAAACAGTACCAATCACTACTAGAAAAACAAGAATACATGACAGAATTTTGTGACAGTTTTTAAAAACAATCACAAAAGATAGTAATATATGATGGCTCTTAGTGATGACTAATCTTGCCATCAATGTATTATAATTGTGATGGCCATGTCAATCACACCAATTTTTTTAAGCAAAATAATTTTTTTTTATGACACACTAAGTCATCACTTATAGATATACCCTTTTTGTGATTGCATTTAAGCTATCACTAATATTTTAATGTAAGAAATAATCAAAATAATTTTTTATGACAGTCGTGACAATCATTAAAAAAGATAGATTTTTGTGACGACTTTTATTTGCAATTACAAAAAGAAGGTATTTTGTGATGTAATTTTTAAGTCATCACAAAACAATAAAATATATGATGGCTCCTAGCGATGATTAATTTTACCATCATTATAGAGCATTTGTGACTGCCATTAAAATCACCAAATCTTATGTGGAAGTAATTTTGTTTAGTAAGTCAACTCACATATGTTTCCTTTTATATTTTCTTTTAAAATTATAATCATGATCTGGACTTTGGTGTAGTGGTAATACTCGTTATTTAGTTTGTAAATGGGAGAGGGTTCGAATCCTACAAGTATCATTTGATACATTAATTAATATAGATACAATTAATATAGTGAAATAAATTATACGTAAATAGAGATTCACGTTCTTACATTTGATCCCTAAAGTCTTATTTTTTTGTGATGACTTTGACAATCACAATAGATTACATGTTAATGTGATTGTATTAATCATCACAAAAGTACTAAGCGTTTGCTTGATTGCCAAAATCATCACATAAAACCTTTCATGATGGGCATATATAAGACATCCACTGTGATGTTTAAAGCCATCACGTAAACCTTTCGTGTTGGTTTTCCTACTTTTTGTGATGGATTTTGGCCATCACAAATAACCATTTTTTAGTAGTGAATCAAAGCAAAAGAGGTGCTGATTCTTGATCCTGAAATAGAAGAAAAGGAGTGGAAATGTAAACATGACATCGCCTTGATGATGTCATGCATACACATCATTGTCCATGATGGACATACAAATAGATATACCCTAGATGATGATTGCCCAGATGTCATGGTTATCATTCAGGAGAAGGAAGACAATGACAATCCCTCCATCATTGCAGTCCATCAGGACTCTGCCCTCAACAATTAGAGTAGCCCTCCATGCATTGGTCGACGAGGGTAAAATGGCTAAAAAATCCCTCTGCCCTGTAGATAACTTTAATTGCTTACTTTTCTATACAGTATTAGCAGTTATTTTATCAAGTGCATGCTAACACTTTTGTATGATTAAACAGTTTTATATATTAAGTAAAAGCATGTTTTGGTTTCAGGACTCTAAATTTAGATGTGCCTGTACTTGCTGATGAGGTGCCTTCTCTGCACAAGGGTTGTAATTTTGATGCAAAGTTGGACTCAGACTTGATGGAAATACAAGAGGACATTGAGACACCTCAAGAGATTAAGGAATGGGTCGCAGACAAACCTAAACCCAACCTTGACCAAACCACTTCTTTCAATCTTGGAACCTTAGAAAACCCTAAGCTAATCCAGATTGGTTCAGACCTCACCCCAAACCAACAGAATGACATGGTTGCACTATTAACCCAATTCCAGGATGTGTTTGCATGGTCTCATGAAGACATGGTGGGTTTGTCCACTGACATTGTTCTTCATCGCCTTCCCATTAAAGAAGGATTCAAGACAGTCAGGCAAAAACTCAGGCGATTGAAACCTGAGTGGAGTTTAAAGGTTAAAGAAGAAATTGTGAAACAATTTCAAGATGGCATTATCATGGTGCCTACATATCCGGAGTGGATATCCAACATTGTTCTCGTGCCTAAACCTGGAGGAAAGGTGCGAGTTTGAGTGGATTACCGGGATTTGAACAAAGCTTGCCTTAAAGATAGCTTTCTCGTGCCCTTTATCTACATACTTATTGACAATACTACTCAATACGGCATGTACTCCTTTGCGGATTACTTTGCGGGAACCATCATATTATGGTTGCTGAGGAAGATCATGAAAAAATTGCTTTCATCACACCTTGGGGAACCTTTTGCTACAGACGGTTATCATTCGGCCTCATCAATTCTGGGTCAACCTACCAGCGAGCTATGATGGCTCTTTTCCATGATTTAATGCACAAGGAGATAGAGATCTATGTGGATGACATCATTTTCAAATCCCGAAGGGAGGAAGACCACTTAGACCATCTCAGAAAGCTATTCAATAGGTTGCGTAAGTACAACTTGAAGTTGATTCCAGCCAAGTGTGCCTTTAGTGTTAAGGCAGACAAGTTGCTAGGTTTCCTAGTCAGCCACAAAGGGATTGAACTGGATCCTACCAAAATCCAGGTCATTAAGGAAATTCCTATTCCTCAGACAAAGAAGGAAATACTGGGATTTTTGGGAAGAATCAACTTCATTAGCAGGTTTATCTCTTAACTCACAGCAACCTGTGAGCCCATCTTCAAGTTGTTAAGGAAGAACTCCTCCATGAAATGGAACGATGAGTGTCAAAAAGCCTTCCTTACCATTAAAGAGCAACTGGTTAACGCTCTTGTTTTGGTACCACCCAGGAATGATGTTCCCCTATTCATGTACCTGTCCATTAGTGAAAATGCCATGGGCTGCATGCTGGGGCAAAAAGATGATAGAGGCTAAGAACGAGCTATCTATTACCTCAGCAAAAGATTCAGCAGCAGTGAACACAAGTATACTTTGATTGAGAAAACTTGTTGTTCTTTAGCATGGGCTTCCATGAGGTTACATCATTACCTCTATGGTAACACAAACCATCTCATATCCCGCGTGGATCCTCTCAAGTATGTGTTCAGTAAGCCCATACTGAATTATCGACTGTCCAGATGGCAGTTGATCCTACAGCAATTTGGCATCGTCTACGTGACGTAAAAGTCTGTCAAAGGTCAAGGAATTGCAGATCAACTGGCTGCCGCACCTGCAGGGGATTACAAACCCTTAGAAACATACTTCCCTGATGAAGGGGTAATGGTAGTTCAGCAATACAATTAGTACGATGCATGCCATACATGGAAAATATATTTTGATGGAGTTGTTAACACAGAAGGCTTTGGAGCTGGAACAGTTCTAATATCTGATATGGGGGAGCAGTATCCTGTCGCCGTCAAATTACAGTTTGTCAGCACCAACAACACAGCTGAGTATGAAGGCTGTATCATGGGGATAAAACTTGCCCGTTCAATGGGCATCAGGCGGTTAATTGTCTTTGGAGATTCCGAATTGGTAATCAAATAATCCACAAGAATCTATCAAACCAAAGAATTACATTTTCTGCCTTACCATCGTCAAGTTTTACAGATTGCTTTGGAGTTCGAAGAAATCTCATTTCTACACATTCCTCGTAATAGGAATGATTTTGCGGATGCGCTAGCAATGTTGGCCTCTTTGATTCACATACTTGACAAGGAAAACATGCCAAGCATCACATTTGCCCTGCAAAAGGCCTCAACTTATGGGAACTATATTGGAGAAATATCGGATGAGCTACCTCCCATCCACAACCCTTGGTACACATCAAGGAGCATCTATGAGATGGATCTACACCCGCTGAGGCGAGCCTAACTGAGAAGAGGCGGATCCATCGACTTGCTATGAAATTCTACCTGAGCGAAGATGTACTCTACAAAAGAGATGTAGGACTAGGTCTCCTCATATGTCTGGACAAAGACCAAGCTCAGAGGCTCATGGATGAGATCCATGGTGGAGTATGTGGCCCACACATGAGCGGCCCCTTACCTGTCAAGAAGATCCTCAGAACAGGGCATTATTAGCTTACACTCAAAGCTGACTGTGATGATCACGTCAAGAAGTGCTATCAATGCCAGATTCATGGGAATGCTATCCACGCCCCTCCAAGGGAACTCCATAATATGAGTTCGCCATGGCCCTTCTCAATGTGGGGAATTGACGTGATCGGGCCCATCGAGCCCAAAGCCAGTAATGAACATCGATTTATATTCACCATGATCGACTACTTCTGTAGTAGCCCCGAACCCGGGCCCCGAATCGCCGCGGACTCGGTACACTAATTCTATAACTATTTGCGGAAGATATAAACATAAATTGTTTATACAATACATTACACACTATTCCCCAAAATCGAGTAACCTTAACTTATTACACATTTCATAAATTTTCTAACATACAACACATTTATTAAACTATACTATTACATAATAGCCGCATATTTTATCCCAAGCTGAACTTGGCCTTAACCTTTTTCTGTATCCGAACGCATTCGCCTTATCTGCAATATTTTATCATGATATAGCAAGGGTGAGCATGAAAGTTGCCCATCAAGTTTTTATACAAAAATATAACGATATATCATGATTGAAGAGTATGAATAATGGCTTGCTATAATTCATCAATATAATTGAGAACTAGCACGAACAAATTTTTGACTGAACAAGTATTATACATGAACAAACATTTCTGAACCAACTGGTAATAAAGGTGATCAGCCTCTCATACCTGACTTATACATGCAAGATGTACAGAATACAATTTTCGTGGCAATCAGCAATGATTAACCATAAGCTTGAAAAAACTACTCTTATTAGAGTTAAGTAAAAGAAAACTTGCCTGAACCGTTGATTACCACACGCAATTTAATAATGCTTTACCCGAAGACCTAATATTAATAATATAGATCTCCAATATTAGAATAATATCATCACAGTATAATACTGTATTATTTATATACACAGAATAACCTAAACACATTACCACATAAGCCTATCAGTCTATACAGCACATAAGACTTAGCATCAAGTCAAACTATTTCAGTCTGACTTGAAACCGACACAATTCTATCATCCCAACGGTCTAGTCGGACAAATATCGAGTTTAAGTTCAATTAAACTCTGTCTAACCACTTAACAATTAACACAGATAATTTCTAATCAGACAAAACATTTTTCCTAGGCTCGTAATAACTTTCGGATAATTATTACCCTTTATCAACATTTTTCAATCCTTAAAACCGTATTTAAATGAATTAAATACTACATAATACCTTAATCATTAATATTTATTTTTTAATAAAAATCATTACATAATATTATAATATAATTATAATATATCAAAGTATTTTTAATACCTTAAAATCATATTTATATGATTTTCCAACACTTTAATCCATTATCCGATAATTGCTATATTTATTAAAATGTTAATATTTTCATGCCAAAATATCAAAAGTTATATTTTATAACTTAAAATATTTTTATAACACTTAAATCATTTTTATATGATTTACAAAGCATTAATTCTATTTTTCCATAATTTATTTAATATATCTATTAAATAAACTAATTATCATTATATTGATTAATTAATGAATTTCCTCACAAAATATCAAAAGTTATCAAAAATAACTTAAAATATTTTCTTTTATCATAATATTATTTTTCATGAATTAACATTATTTTTAAATAATTTATTTAATATTATAATTAAATAAATAAATACCATTTATATTCCAAAAATATTAAATATTTTCAAAATATACTCAAAATAGTTAAAAACTATTTTTCAGACTTTAAAATAATTTTTTTATAATTTATTTTATATTTTTAATAATTAAAAACTATTTTTTTCTAATTTTAAATTAATTTCTGGAAAAATAATAATAATCTGTCGCTAAAGGCCTATAGCGACACTTTCTGTCGCTATAGGTGTTCTTGAGTGTTCTTGAGCCTTCATGACAGACACCGAGTGGGTAGGTTTGACCGTGATTTAATCCATGCTACACTTAATTTCTGGTCTGCTAATGCTGATGGTTATGTAGTATAAGTGTAATACTACAATTATCAACCAAGATCCTAGCCAAAACACAACATAACAGCAAGATCCGGGCTCCCGAAATGTCTGACAACTATGTTCTTCATTTTCTGGGTTTTCCAGAAAATGAAGAACAGACGAGGTACTAGTTTTCGATCCTTGTAACTTGCAGTCTATGCTTCGTTTATGAGATCTAATGGTTTAATCTTATAGTACGCATGAAAGGGTATAACATTATAACATAAAATTAGTCTAACAACATCACATGCGTAAGATCTAGTTGGTCAAACATGCTGTCAGACACGTGTTCTTCAACTTTCTGGGAATTTCCAGAAACGCTAAAACAGTGCTAGTCACCTACTTTGACCATCGATTACTTATATTCTGTTGCTTGTTTACATTATCTAAACCCACAAACTTAAATAACAAATGACAGGCTAGAAATCTGTTACAAAAACATCATCAAAACACGTTACCACTGACAGATCTGGGCTAACCAAAAACTTGTCAGACGCCGGTTTAGGATTTCTGGGTTACCCAGAAATCTACCGGTCAATCTCGGTTAACGGAGTTTGACCGATAATAACTCACGATATAGACATCCAATGACTGTGATGTCTCTTGCAGATAAAAGACCATATGACAAGCTACATATTCAAACTTTAAAACAACAAAAATCAAAAACAGAAAAGAGTATAAGGCCACTGACATTCGGTTGTCAGGCCACTTTTGTGTTTTTGAACAGATTTTGAAAACTTCGATTTTTCTCCACTTTGATGCTATGGATCTATGATAGATCATCATAGATCTTCATATAACACCCAATAGCAATTTTTTAAACACAAAAACACAAAAAATTCTCAAGCATACAAGATCAAAAATAAAATTTCGGTTATACCTTCAAGCTTTGATTTTTGATCTTAGCACTCCAAGTTGTTTGTGATTGATCTAGGGCTGGTATTAGGGACTGAAATACTTGAAATTTTCGGAGGTTTAGTGAGAGAGGGAGTTGGTGAGAGCAAGTTGCAAAAAAAACAAAATCCTAAACTTTCTCTCTCCCAATCTCTTATATAATCACTTAGATTCATGAACTAGCTTGTGGTGCTACCAAATGGGGCTGATTTGCTGGATTATAAGTCAATGGAGTGGTTAGGGTGGTTCAACAACCCACATCTTTTGGCCAAGATTGCAAGCTATAACAAAATAATACACAAAAAGGCAATTTTGTCATTTCCTTTTATTTCTAGATTTTCCACGTGTTGCAAACCCTTAGGGTTAAGGTTTGAATCATTTTAGGGTTTAGGGTTTAACCCTTTAGAATTTATATTTTATCCCTCAAATATTTAGCAACTTGGAATTTCAAAAATTTTCTAATTAAATTTAAAATAGAAAATTTTAAATTTTTAACTTATAATTAGGGATTCCTAATTATATCATAATCTCCTAATCATGAATCAATCTTGCTAATTAGGACCAATTTATCCTAATTAAAATTGCTAATTAAGCACTTAGGGTCAAATTATACATTAGGTTTCAAATCCACATATTAGGGTTTTAAATAGAAAAATAATAGTTAAATTTTAAAAATTAGATTTCCTAATTAAATTAGGGTTTCTAATAACTTGACAATTAGGATATATATTTCCTAATTAACATTGCTAATTTAGCAAATAAATCCATCATTGCACAATTAGGGTTCAAAATGGTCATTAGGGTTTTCAAACCACAAATTAGGGTTTCTAATAAATTTTCTAATTTTAGAAATTAAATCTCGTAATTAGATTAGGGTTTTCTAATTACTTATAAATTGAAATAATTAGGATTAGGGTTTCCTAATTAGCATTGCTAATTTTAGCAATTAAATCCACAATTGAGCATTAGGGTTTCTGACGGAACAATAAGGGTTCCATAAATTAAAAATTAGGATTTGCTAATTAATTAACCTTTACCCTAATTAATACTTAATTAATAGCACATAAGCAATATAATTCTCCATTATATTCCCAGATTAGGGTTTTATTTTATCAGAATCTAAAATTAGGGTTTTCAGATTTGGTATTAGGGTTTTCCCTAATTAATAAAAATTATTGGCGTTTAACCTTGTACATAACATTGCATTCCCAATCTAGGGTTTTCAATATCCGATTTAGGATTTCGGATTTCTCGGAACTAAAACTAGGGTTTCCAGAACCGATTTCTAGGGTTTCTTATTAGACGTTAGAGTTTTCTAACTAAACGTTGTCGTTCTTAAAAAAAATATATACTTAGGGTTTATCACAGATATAATTTATCTGATCAACCCATGACACTTAACCACATTTAGTACACATACATAACCATATTCATAGCACATAGTCACATAAATCCTTAATCCTAAATAACTCACCTATATCCTTCACCGAATTTTGAAATCCTCAAAATTCAATCCCAATAACATCAAACGCATACACTTATTTTCTGTCTAGGTCTATTATTTAACCTTAAATCAATCATTTAAGATTTTTATAAATTGTCTAATTTCTCGGGTTGTCACATTCACCCCTCTTTCTAAGAATTTCGTCCCCGAAATTCACCTTACACCTTACACCGTGCACCTTACACCATTCACACATATTATTATATGCTACCCAATACACCACTCACAAGGGTAAAATTTTTAAAACTGTGCTGAGGAATCGTATAGACTGTTTGTTTTTCATTTTCGTAAAGGTTTTATGGAAATTCATTCGTAAACCGTCATTACTTATGGACACAAAGGGTGATTAGCCCGATATGCGCTGTACTGGCCAAGTACTGATTTTATTTGTTTTCCCATCACTGCCCAAAGGCACAAAAATTTTACCTCAGTCTTATTTGATTCCATAGTAAAATAATTTTGGTTTGGGAAATTTCTTTCAATAAAACATTTTTGAGAATGACGTCATGATGTTGTATTGTATTTAACAGTCCGTTGAGGATTTCGTCATTTTGTGACTTTGTTATACTACATCATACTGTAGTGGGCTGACGATCCTTAGATCACATCCAACACCAAGTAATTCTGCATTGATAACTCCATCATTTTTTTTATCATCTCTGCACCAGGTCACATGGTACATAAGTGAAAAATAAAAACATTTTTTTTTTAAAAGGCACATAGTGCGTATTTAGCTTGTTGTCAAAATTTCGAAGTTTAGCATAGCTAGGAGTTTAGGAAAACCTAAGTCTCCACTAATGATCATTTGCTTAACAATCTATCTGTTCCTATAATCCTTAACACTCCATTCACACACAACTATACCCAATTCATAAAACCACACTTATGAGTTCATAACCTGGCCACAATTATATGAGTTTACGAACTTACCCTAGTCTGACCTTTGGCGTCCGTTCGCTGAGGGGTCCATAAATATTTCATATAACTATAAGTCAAGAATGTCACATAAGTATGAGTTTTAAGAACTCGTACTTAAACTTATATTCTCTACCTATGACCTATTTATTTATATATAATAACTAGCCTGACACAACATTTCAATTATTACCAATGCCACCAACTGAGTAGTTTTTACACCAAGTACAATTCCCCGCCCATACAAGGAATCATACAACTCTGTTGCTGACACGAGTCCTCATTGAAATCCCCACCTAATCTTATCCCTTTTTTTTTCAATACGAATTCAATTCGTATTCATAATCCATAACTCTTTCATAAGTTTTCATAGTACCATTTCATAATACAACTTTCACACAGCATCTTGCTGTAAATTTTTCAATCATAAGATTGATTTTTTCTGACTGTCATAACCTTATCAGATCACGGGGTGATCTTATCGTATATATTACGATTTATTTCTATTCCTATGATCATTTTGTTTTACGATCTTCTATCCCTGCACTTTCAGTCCTTTAGACTAGATCTATTCACCATTACTGTTCAAATTTATTATCAGAGTTAGGGAACTCTGTGTCTTTACACTCGCCGAGATTCATCTTTGAATCTTACCGATCAACTAACTCTATATGAGTTAGATCTTATCCTAATCACTGCGGTTATTGGTCTCAGGTATTCCTACCTATGCTTCATAACCAACAGCTTTGATACCAACTGTAGTATCCCCGAACCCGGGCCCCGAATCGCCGCGGACTCAGTACACTAATTCTATAACTATTTGCGGAAGATATAAACATAAATTGTTTATACAATACATTACACACTATTCCCCAAAATCGAGTAACCTTAACTTATTACACATTTCATAAATTTTCTAACATACAACACATTTATTAAACTATACTATTACATAATAGCCGCATATTTTATCCCAAGCTGAACTTGGCCTTAACCTTTTTCTGTATCCGAACGCATTCGCCTTATCTGAAATGTTTTATCATCATATAGCAAGGGTGAGCATGAAAGTTGCCTAGCAAGTTTTTATACAATAATATAATGATATATCATGATTGAAGAGTATGAATAATGGCTTGCTATAATTCATCAATACGATTGAGAACTAGCACGAACAAATTTTTGACTGAACAAGTATTATACATGAACAAACATTTCTGAACCAACTGGTAATGAAGGTGATCAGCCTCTCACACCTGACTTATACATGCAAGATGTACAGAATACAATTTTCGTGGCAATCAACAATGATTAACCATAAGCTTGAAGAAACTACTCCTATTAGAGTTAAGTAAAAGAAAACTTGCCTGAACCGTTGATTACCGCACACAATTTAATAACGCTTTACCCGAAGACCTAATATTAATAATATAGATCTCCAATATTAGAATAATATCATCACAGTATAATACTGTATTATTTATATACACAGAATAACCTAAACACATTACCACATAAGCCTATCAGTCTATACAGCACATAAGACTTAGCATCAAGTCAAACTATTTTAGTCTGACTTGAAACCGACACAATTCTATCATCCCGACGGTCTAGTCGGACGAATATCGAGTTTAAGTTCAATTAAACTCTGTCTAACCACTTAATAATTAACACAGATAATTTCTAATCAGACAAAACATTTTTCCTAGGCTCGTAATAACTTTTGGATAATTATTACCCTTTATCAACATTTTTCAATCCTTAAAACCGTATTTAAATGAATTAAATACTACATAATACCTTAATCATTAATATTTATTTATTAATAAAAATCATTACATAGTATTATAATATAATTATAATATATCAAAGTATTTTTAATACCTTAAAATCATATTTATATGATTTTCCAACACTTTAATCCATTATCCGATAATTGCTATATTTATTAAAATATTAATATTTTCATGCCAAAATATCAAAATTTATATTTTATAACTTAAAATATTTTTATAACACTTAAATCATTTTTATATGATTTATAAAGCATTAATTCTATTTTTCCATAATTTATTTAATATATCTATTAAATAAACTAATTATCATTAATATTGATTAATTAATGAATTTCCACACAAAATATCAAAAGTTATCAAAAATAACTTAAAATATTTTCTTTTATCATAATATTATTTTTCATGATTTTTCATGAATTAACATTATTTTTAAATAATTTATTTAATATTATAATTAAATAAATAAATACCATTTATATTCCAAATATATTAAATATTTTCAAAATATACTCAAAATAGTTAAAAATTATTTTTCAGACTTTAAAATAATTTTTTTATAATTTATTTTATATTTTTAATAATTAAAAACTATTTTTTTCTAATTTTAAATTAATTTCTGGAAAAATAATAATAATCTGTCGCTAAAGGCCTATAGCGACACTTTCTGTCGCTATAGGTGTTCTTGAGTGTTCTTGAGCCTTCATGACAGACACCGAGTGGGTAGGTTTGACCGTGATTTAATCCATGCTACACTTAATTTCTGGTCTGCTAATGCTGATGGTTATGTAGTATAAGTGTAATACTACAATTATCAACCAAGATCCTAGCCAAAACACAACATAACAGCAAGATCCGGGCTCCCGAAATGTCTGACAACTATGTTCTTCATTTTCTGGGTTTTCCAGAAAATGAAGAACAGTCGAGGTACTATTTTTCGATCCTTGTAACTTGCAGTCTATGCTTCGTTTATGAGATCTAATGGTTTAATCTTGTAGTACGCATGAAAGGGTATAACATTATAACATAAAATTAGTCTAACAACATCACATGCGTAAGATCTAGTTGGTCAAACATGCTGCCAGACACGTGTTCTTCAACTTTCTGGGAATTTCCAGAAACGCTAAAACAGTGCTAGTCACATACTTTGACCATCGATTACTTATATTCTGTTGCTTGTTTATATTATCTAAAGCCACAAACTTAAATAACAAATGACAGGCTAGAAATCTGTTACAAAAACATCATCAAAACACGTTACCACTGACAGATCTGGGCTAACCAAAAACTTGTCAGACGCCGGTTTAGGATTTCTGGGTTACCCAGAAATCTCCCGGTCAATCTCGGTCAACGGAGTTTGACCGTTAATAACTCACGACATAGACATCCAATGACTGTGATGTCTCTTGCAGATAAAAGACCATATGACAAGCTACATATTCAAACTTTAAAACAACAAAAATCAAAAACAGAAAAGAGTATAAGGCCACTGACATTCGGTAGTCAGGCCACTTTTGTGTTCTTGGACAGATTTTGAAAACTTCGATTTTTCTCCACTTTGATGCTATGGATCTATGATAGATCAACATATATCTTCATATAACACCCAATAGCAATTTTCTAAACACAAAAACACAAAAATTTCTCAAGCATACAAGATCAAAAATAAAATTTCGGTTATACCTTCAAGCTTTGATTTTTGATCTTAGCACTCCAAGTTGTTTGTGATTGATCTAGGGCTGGTATTAGGGACTGAAATACTTGAAATTTTTGGAGGTTTAGTGAGAGAGGGAGTTGGTGAGAGCAAGTTGCAAAAATAAACAAAATCCTAAACTTTCTCTCTCCCAATCTCTTATATAATCACTTAGATTCATGAACTAGCTTGTGGTGCTGCCAAATGGGGCTGATTTGCTGGATTATAAGTCAATGGAGTTGTTAGGGTGGTTCAACAACCCACATCTTTTGGCCAAGATTGCAAGCTATCACAAAATAATACACAAAAGGGCAATTTTGTCATTTCCTTTTATTTCTAGATTTTCCACGTGTTGCAAACCCTTAGGGTTAGGGTTTGGATCATTTTAGGGTTTAGGGTTTAACCCTTTAGAATTTATATTTTATCCCACAAATATTTAGCAACTTGGAATTTCAAAAATTTTCTAATTAAATTTAAAATAGAAAATTTTAAATTTCTAACTTATAATTAGGGCATCCTAATTATATCATAATCTCCTAATCATGAATCAATCTTGCTAATTAGGACCAATTTATCCTAATTAAAATTGCTAATTAAGCACTTAGGGTCAAATTATACATTAGGTTTCAAATCCACATATTAGGGTTTTAAATAGAAAAATAATAGTTAAATTTTAAAAATTAGATTTCCTAATTAAATTAGGGTTTTTAATAACTTGACAATTAGGATATATATTTCCTAATTAACATTGCTAATTAAGCAATTAAATTCATCACTGCACAATTAGGGTTCAAAATGGTCATTAGGGGTTTCAAACCACAAATTAGGGTTTCTAATAAATTTTCTAATTTTAGAAATTAAATCTCGTAATTAGATTAGGGTTTTCTAATTACTTATAAATTGAAATAATTAGGATTAGGGTTTCCTAATTAGCATTGCTAATTTTAGCAATTAAATCCACAATTGAGCATTAGGGTTTCTGACGGAACAATAAGGGTTCCATAAATTAAAAATTAGGGTTTGCTAATTAATTAACCTTTACCCTAATTAATATTTAATTAATAGCACATAAGCATTATAGTTCTCCGTTATATTCCCAGATTAGGGTTTCATTTTATCAGAATCTAAAATTAGGGTTTTCAGATCTGGTATTAGGGTTTTTCCTAATTAATAAAAATTATTGGCGTTTAACCTTGTACATAACATTGCATTCCCAATCTAGGGTTTTCAATATCCGATTTAGGGTTTCAGATTTCCCGGAACAGAAACTAGGGTTTCTAGAACCGATTTCTAGGGTTTCTTATTAGATGTTAGAGTTTTCTAACTAAACGTTGTCGTTCTTAAAAAAAATATATACTTAGGGTTTCTCACAGATATAATTTATCTGATCAACCCATGACACTTAACCACATTTAGTACACATACATAACCATATTCACAGCACATAGTCACATAAATCCTTAATCCTGAATAACTCACCTATATCCTTCACCGAATTTTGAAATCCTCAAAATTCAATCCCAATAACATCAAACGCATACACTTATTTTCTGTCTAGGTCTATTATTTAACCTTAAATCAATCATTTAAGATTTTCATAAATTGTCTAATTTCTCGGGTTGTCACATTCACCCCTTCTTCTAAAAATTTCATCCCCGAAATTCACCTTACACCTTACACCATTCACACATATTATTACATGCTACCCAATACACCACTCACAAGGGTAAAAATTTTAAAACTGTGCTGAGTAATCGTATAGACTGTTTGTTTTTCATTTTCGTAAAGGTTTTATGGAAATTCATCCGCAAACCGTCATTACTTACAGACACAAAGGGTGATTAGCCCGATATGCCCTGTACTGGCCAAGTACTAATTTTATCTGTTTTCCCATCACTGCCCAAAGGCACAAAAATTTTACCCCAGTCTTATTTGATTCCACACTAAAACAATTTTGGTTTGGGAAATTTCTTTCAATAAAACATTTTTGAGAATGACGTCATGATGCCGTACTGTATTTGACAATCCGTTGAGGATTTCGTCATTTTGTGACTTTGTTATACTACATCATACTGTATTGGGCTGACGATCCTTAGATCACATCCAACACCAAGTAATTCTGCATTGATAACTCCATCATTTTTTTTATCATCTCTGCACCAGGTCGCATGGTACATAAGTGATAAATAAAAACAATTTTTTTTAAAAGGAACATAGTGCGTATTTAGCTTGTTGTCAAAATTTCGAAGTTTATCATAGCTAGGAGTTTAGGAAAACCTAAGTCTCCACTAATGATCATTTGCTTAACAATCTATCTGTTCCTATAATCCTTAACACTCCATTCACACACAACTATACCCAATTCATAAAACCACACTTATGAGTTTATAACCTGGCCACAATTATATGAGTTTACGAACTTACCCTAGTCTGACCTTTGGCGTCCGTTCGCTGAGGGGTCCATAAACATTTCATATAACTATAAGTCAAGAATGTTACATAAGTATGAGTTCTAAGAACTTGACTTAAACCTATATTCTCTACCTATGACCTATTTATTTATATATAATAACTAGCGTGACACAACATTTCAATTATTACCAATGCCACAAACTGAGTAGTTTTTACACCAAGTAAAATTAGGGTTTTAATTTCTATATCACCAGTCGTTAATCACATTATCGTGATTGCATAACGACTTAACAAATTCTCAAAGTCATGAATGACTTTCACATTAGAGTTTCAAATCAATTAGGGTTTCAAGAAATTAATTTAGGGTTCTAGATTTTAGGGTTTTAATCTACTAATTAGATTCACCTTAATTAGTAATTAAAGTCTATCATACTTGATATTAATCATAGTAACACTATTTTTGACTGATTAAACCTCCGGTTTAGGTTTCCGGATTAGGGTTTCTAATTATTAGAAAATCAAATATAATTAGGGTTTACATTTAAAGTTAGAGTTTTCTATAATTAGCAAAATGTTAAATAACACATAACATATATCATATAATATCGTCATATAATAGTCTTAAACTCACAATTTATTTTCAAATTAGGGTTTTCCACAGAAAACTAGGGTTTAACCAATTAACATTAGGGTTTTAAAATTAAACACCATAATTGACCAATCATCATAAACACGTACTTACAGCACATATTTATGGCACTGAAAAACCAAAATATAATTAATATTATATTATTATCACCATTCCTCATTCCATAACCAGAAATAGGGTTTATAAAATATTATTAGGGTTTGGTCGTAATGTAATAAAACTGTTCCACACATTAACATTACACACATAACCATACATATCTATAACATTGAAAAATAACAATATAATATTATTATTCTCATTCCTTAATCAAAACCTGAAATTAGGGTTTTGATTCCATATCTGATTTATCTTGCATAAATAACATTCTTAATTAAGTTAAAATATTTAATTTAACATCCTGAACAAATTCATATAATGAAATAATCATTATAATGATTCTAAAATCATTTCATATATTATTTAAATAATATAAGATTATATTTTTCTTAAAAAAAATAATTAATAAAACATTTCCCATAAGGAATTAATTAGTATAAAAATTATAATTGATAATAATCAATAATTCTAAAAATAAATTTATTTATAAATATTTATGTAATAAATATATTTTTATTTACCACATAAATACATATACATATTATCTTGTACAAATCCTCATCCTTATTAAAAAAAAAAATTTATACGCAAAATTTTAGTTTTATTTATATAGAAAATATCGGGTTGTCACATTCACCCTCCCTTATAAGGATTCCGTCCCCGGAATCACCACTTCAAAACCTATACATACTAGGGTTCATAACATACACAATCATTGCAGATAGATCTTGATCACCTTTGATCAGACTGATCTTTAACTATTTACATAAAGTTTGTCTTTCTGATTAAACGAAAATTTGATTTCTAAAAGAACTCAAATTCCTCCTTCAAAATAATTTATAAAAATAACTTACTATATATAAGAAAATAATATTTAAGAAAATAACATTGGTTCAAGTAATACCTGGAGTTGCACCCCCGGCTACCACGATATCTTGAACGGTCATGTTAAAGACGCTTGCGGTTGATTCTGTTGATTCGTTCGTTGTTGTTGGTCCCGTTGTCGCCAATGTTCTGCTGCCTTTTCCCCGTATTCGCATTCCTTACCTCCATTCTCCTTCTTGAACAGTCTCCCACCTTATGCTCCACTGATCCACACTTGAAACACCTACTATACATTCTTGGATTGAGACAGTCGAAAGTGACATGTCCCTTCTGCCCACACTTATAACATACTAACTTCCATTTCAAACATTCCCAGAGTGGTTCTTTCCACCGTTTTGCATATTACACTACATGCTTCTTCTTCCCACCTTCATGCCTCACCTGCATGCTTCCAAAGTTCTTCGCCTTCCTCTTTTCATTTCTACCCTTACTTCCACTATTAATTCCTACCTTCTCAGCTCCCTTAACCTTACCCTTGTTCCTTCTTACCTTGCTGTAGAGGCTCATGGCCTCGCTCCCCGTTCTTAACTATAGTCGCTTTCCGCATGAGTGCTGCAAATGTATGAATCTGCAACACTTCCACCTTGTTGTAGAGCTAGGGTTGTAATCCCAGCTCAAACCTTCGTGCCTTTCTAGCCTCCGTATCAACTTGATGCGGAGCCAATCTAGTCAACTCATTAAATTTCACTGACATATTCCGCAACTTACATATTCCCTTACTTCAATTCTAGAAATTTCACCTCCATTCTAGCCTGTATACTAGCAGAAAATAAATTAAAAAAATAAAGTCTTAAACCTATTTCATGCTACCACACCTACTCCTGCCCTCGCCTAATTTGCTTTCCACCAAATTTTTTTTTTTTGCCTCACCCTTCATCATGCAGGTGGCAAAAACGATCTTTTGCCCCTCAGCTACCCTAACTATCACGAACACATTTTAATTTTCCTTAACCCAAGTTTGGGCTTCTACATGGTCATTTGTACCTTTGAATTTTTGCGATAGGACCGCCTTGAAGTCTTTAACGTTCGACGTTCGATTATTTGGTTGATCTTTCGCGACTGGTATTTCGTTCTGCACAACTTGATCGTCCATATTCGGAAGTTTCTGTATCGAGTCAGGTTGTCCTCCAGCTTTGTGGACAGATTCTTCTATCCTTTGGTTTAGTTTTCATCTTGACGGTATTTTCATAAATTATTCTTACATACTAAGCCTTATCGTAACCGCTTAACATATAACACAAAACTTTTTACTCAAATAATCATGTATTCAAAATATTAGCTTTTGAAAACTGCATTAACCAATGCTTAGATAAATAATTACTATCTTTATACCAACTTATTTCATTAATCCAACATAGACTCATATTCATAACACTTGACATACCATAACACATTTTGCTTTAAACATTCGTTATCCCTTCGTGACTCAAAAGTCGGGATTTACAACTTTGTCCAACACAAAAGTTAAAAATATATCATTACACAAATATACTTATCACATATACCACACAGAAACATACATATTCAGCTAATACCAATACTACCTATTTCTTTTGCCTTCACTAAAGATTAACTATACCCAGTTCGTCAAACCACACTTATGAGTCCATAAACTTGTCACAGTTATATGAGTTTACGAAATTACCCTAGTCAGACCTTTGGCGTCCATTCACTGAGGGATTCATAAATATTTCATATAACTATAAGGCAAGAATGTCAGGTAAGTATGAGTTTTAAGAACTCGTACTTAACCCTATGTTCTCTACCTATGACCTATCTATTTTTTATACACATGAGAAAGGAATCACCCTCTTAACATGCATATAGCCAATAGCGCGACACAAACATTTCAGTGATTATCAGTGTCAGATACTAAGTAGTTTTTACACCAAGTACAATTCCCCGCCCATACAAGGAATCATACAACTCAGCTGCCGACATGAGTCATCATTGAAATCCCCAACTAATCCTAACCCCCTTTTTAATTTGAATTTCATTTAATCCGTATTCATAACCCATTCTTGAATCTGTACCATTCATACAACAATCTTACTTTAAACTTTCAAATCATAAGATTGATTCTTTCTGGCTGTCATAATTTTATCAGATCACGGGGTGATCTCATCGAATATATAATGATTCAATTCTATGTCTTAATTGTTTTGTTTTACGATCTCCTTTCCATGCACTTTCAGTCTTTTAGACTCGATCTATTCACCATTACTGTTTAACTTTATTATCAGAGTTAGGAAACTATGTGGCTTAACAACTCGCCGAGATTCATCTTTGAATCATACCAACCAACTAACTCTATAGGAGTTATTTGTATTTTCAACGTTTTCCTCTGTTCTAAGGTTATAGCCTAAGGTCTAAGCCACCTAAGGTTTTTAACCCTATAGCTCTGATACCATGATGTAAAGTCCCCGAACTCGGATACTTGAAACCCGAACTCGGTACTTCACGATACCATTTCTATGAGCGGAAATATTACTAATAATAATAACACTAATAAATTATAAACTTATCTTACCTTCATCAGAGTTTAATCCCAAGTACGCAACGTTTACTATATGACATCCTAAACCTAATCTGTTTGCTTTCCTTTTCACTTGTTCTTGATCGATCCTTCTGATTGTTCACACTTATCTGAAAGCATTTAAATTAAACAAGGATGAGCATTTGAGTGCCCAGCAAGTATTATATATATATATATATAAGTTGAAAGAATTTAAATGTTTTCTTTATAATATCCATCTAAAACAAGTCAATAGTTGTGAAGTATTCTGAACTAATATTAATAACATAACAACCCTCTTTCAAATTTTTGAAACTACATACAGACTATAAATAAGGTTTAAGTGACATTCTATGAACATTGTTTTTATTTTCGAAAAGGTTTAGCAGAACTTCATCTGCAAACCGTCATAACTTACGGACACGGGGGTGATCAGCCCGTTGTGCCCTGTATTGATCAATACTATATTACAAGAACGATGTTATCATTTACTTGATCCACCTTGGGCGCACAAAAGTTTTCCCGTGAATGGGATGTTCATATTTGTCAGGGTTTCAGACAAAAAGTTTTATTTTATCCAACAATAATCTATAATTCAACATATATTTATAACAAAGGTGTATCAACCTGTGATTAAATACAATGATTATCCAAGTGGGGGCACTTGTATAATCATTTCTAGAAATTAACGAACAGAATATATATCCGAATTATCATATACTAACATGTTGATAATCAAAGGGTGTATGTAATATAGGTTTAACCATCTTTACATTAATAATAATAATTCTGAACTTCTTACTTCTGACCATTGCATAAAGAAAATGCAAAGTTAGGATACTTGCCTGATGCGCTGCTTACAATTCTCAACTTAGTTCTATCTTTCTATCACGACCTATCATTAATCAAATCAATCGTTAGATTAGAACAATATAATATAACACATACTACTGCATTTTGCAGTCAACACATAACCTAATCATCTTATCACACATGTTCTACAATCATGGCATCACAAACAAACATCAACACATTCCTAATCACATTGTCACACAACCTTAATAACCCTTGAATCACAATTAAACAGTTAACTAATCACATTATCTAAATCCAGATCAATTTCTGAAATATGTCGATCTACCGACATCTTTATCGGGTAAAAATCGAGTCTAAGACTCTAAACAGTTGATCAATATCCATTTAGACTAATTAAATAACCGTCATATCATTTTTCATGACTTTATAATAATTATAAAATAATTATTACCATTTACCATAATTTGTGAAATATCAGAATCATTATTAAATGATTTAAATATCAAACAATTATATTATCATTAATATTTAATTAATATTAAACTATTAATGAAACCATTGCCAAAATATTAAAGTTATTTATAATAACTCAAAATATTTTTAAAGTACTTACATTACCCTTAAATGATTTTTAAAACATCTAAAATCATTATTAAATAATTACCATTAATATTTAAATATTAATGAACTATTATCTAAATATTAAAAGTCATTAATTATAACTTAAAATATTTTTAATTCATTTATATCCCTTTTAAATGATTGTTAAATAAATAAAACCATTTTAAAACTATTTATTTAATATAATTATTAAATAAACTTAATATCATTAATCATTAAATTATTAATGAAATTATCCTTTAAATATTAAAAGTTATAATTTATAACTTAAAATATCTTTAAACACTTTATTTTCATTTAAAATGATTTTTAAAGTAATAAAATCATTTTTAAACTAATTTATTTAATATAATTATTAAATAACTTTAATATCATTAATAATCATTAATTAATGAAATTAATCATTAAATATTAAAAGTTATATTTTATAACTTAAAATATTCTTATATACCTTATTATTATTTAAAATAATTTTTAATATAATAAAATCATTTTTAATTCATTTATTTAATTCATTTAATAAATAACTTAACTATCATTAATATTAATTTATTAATGAAAATTATCACAAAATATTAAAAGTTATCAAAAATAACTCAAAATTATTTTCTAACACAATAATATAATTTTTCATGAATTAAAACCATTTTTAAATAATTTATCTAATATTGTAATTAAATAAATAAATACCATTTATATTCCAAAAATATTAAATATTTTCGAAATATGTCCAAAATAATAAAAAACTATTTTTCAGACTTTAAAATAATTTTTCATAATTTATTATGTATTTTTAATAATTAAAAACTATTTTTATCAATTTTTTTATTAATTTCCGGAAATTAATTACTATCTGTCGCTAAAGACCACCTATAGCGACAGAACCGTCGCTATAGGTGTTCTTCATGTTCTTGAGCCTGCCCAGAAATTCATAGGCAGTCACCTAGTGGTCATGTTTGACCGGTCATAATTTAGTGTGTTGTGTTTCTGGGTCTGTTGTTCATCAGATCATGTAGTACAAATACAAGACTACACGATCCACCAATAAACATCATCATAACTTGAATAACTAACGAGATCTGAGTCCTTAAAGTGACTGTCAGACCTGTTCTTCATTTTCTGGGTTGCCCAGAAATGAAGAACAGTTCACCTGATCATATTCGGACTTCCGTAAATTTAATTCATGTTGCTGTTTTAGTGATTTAAGAGCTCTTGGTTGTAGACCACATGTAGGACTACAGATATAATACACAACATCACCATAAAAACAAACATATAGCAAAATATTGATCGGTCAACCCTTGCCAGAAAACTCGTTCATAAAATTTCTGGAAATTCCAGAAAATTGAAAATGTTACCGGATTGTCTACTTTGACCATCTACTACAACGATTCTGATGATATATTAAGGAATCTAGAGGCATAGATCTAACGTTTATACAACATACAACAATTTGGTTACAACAATACCAACATATCGTACAAAACCTGACAGATTAAAGCAATTGAAAACGTTGTCAGACTCGGGAAATGACCTTCTAGGTTGCCCAGAAATGGTTTGGTCATGCCCGGTCAACGGGTTTTGACCGATCCAAACTTCCAATCTATAACTGATCCAACTTTGATTCTTGTACAAGACAAAAGATCACATACAAGACTACAAAATACAACACTTAAACAACAAAAACACAAAACATACTAAGATCTACACGACCTGACATTCGTTGTCAGACAACTGATTAAAAATTTTCCAGAATTTGTAGATCTTCAAATCCGAGCATCTAGATGTTATGGATCTAACATCTAGTAACCCAGATCATCATAAGACTCCATAAACAACATATTATAATCAACAAATCATAACATCTAACACCCGATTATGGACAGAAATTAAACTAGGGTTTTATACCTCTTTAGGCTTTGATCTTGATTCTAGCTTCTGTTTTTGTATATGTTGTTAGTGGGGCTCGATTAAGGAACTGATATACTACTAAATTTCGTTTGCTTGGCTTGAGAGAAAAGGTTGGAGTGTCATGAACAAAAATGGCTAGCAAAAGTAAACTTTTCTCTCTCCAATCTTTATATAGTGATGTTAGATGCATGTATGGCTGCTGAAAATGGATGATATGAAAAGATTTTGGCACATGGGATATCTAGGGTTGGTGAACAACCCAAGATTTGGAAAGATTTGCAAGAAAGCTCAATTAAATAAATCAAAAATACTATTTTAGTAATTTAACAAAGTAATTAAGGGTATTCTTGTCCATGGTACTTGAATCTAGGTTTTAATCACTAGATTTTAAATCCTTAAGGTTCCTCAAATAATTTCTAGGGCTTGAACAATTAAGACTAAAGCTCAATAAAATTTTAATTATAACTTACTAATTAAAATTTAAGGTTTTAATAGAAAATTAGGGTTTTAATTTCTATATCACCAGTCGTTAATCACATTATCGTGATTGCATAACGACTTAAAAAATTCTCAAAGTCATGAATGACTTTCACATTAGAGTTTCAAATCAGTTAGGGTTTCAAGAAATTAATTTAGGGTTCTAGATTTTAGGGTTTTAATCTACTAATTAGATTCACCTTAATTAGTAATTAAAGTCTATCATACTTGATATTAATCATAGTAACACTATTTCTGACTGATCAAACCTCCGGTTTAGGTTTCCGGATTAGGGTTTCTAATTATTAGAAAATCAAATATAATTAGGGTTTACATTTAAAGTTAGGGTTTTCTATAATTAGCAAAATGTTAAATAACACATAACATATATCATATAACATCGTCATATAATAGTCTTAAACTCACAATTTATTTTCAAATTAGGGTTTTCCACAGAAAACTAGGGTTTAACCAATTAACATTAGGGTTTTGAAAATAAACACCATAATTGACCAATCATCATAAACACGTACTTACGGCACATATTTATGGCACTGAAAAATCAAAATATAATTAATATTATATTATTATCACCATTCCTCATTCCATAACCAGAAATAGGGTTTATAAAATATTATTAGGGTTTGGTCGTAATGTAATAAAACTGTTCCACACATTAACATTAAACACATAACCATACATATCTATAACACTGAAAAATAACAATATAATATTATTATTCTCATTCCTTAATCAAAACCCGAAATTAGGGTTTGGATTCCATATCTGATTTATCTTGCATAAATAACATTCTTAATTAAGTTAAAATATTTAATTTAACATCCTGAACAAATTCATATAATGAAATAATCATTATAATGATTCTAAAATCATTTCATATATTATTTAAATAATATAAGATTATATTTTCCTTAAAAAAATAATTAATAAAACATTTCCCATAAGGAATTAATTAGTATAAAAATTATAATTGATAATAATCAATAATTCTAAAAATAAATTTATTTATAAATATTTATGTAATAAATATATTTTTATTTACCACATAAATACATATACATATTATCTTGTACAAATCCTCATCCTTATTAAAAAAAAAAAATTTATACGCAAAATTTTAGTTTTATTTATATAGAAAATATCGGGTTGTCACAACAACCAAGATTAGTCTAAGGGAAAATTAGCTCCTAACTGGGAAGGCCCATTTGTTGTCAAGGAGGTATTGAAAAGAGGTGCTCTCAGACTACAGGAAATGGATGGCGATGAATTTCCACAGCTTATCAACTCGGACACCGTAAAATGGTACTATATCTGAAGTTACCATCAAACAAACATCCTGGTATTGATCATCTAATCACCAGTCATTAAGGTTTTTAACCCTCTCTTTTTACAAACTCTTTTTCCCCTCAGGGAAACATACACTTCAAACTAGCAGCCTGGTTTCACCTCATTTCAAACCTTTCATACAATTTTGGTTATCCTGAAGACGGGATTGAACCTTTCACACCTGCAGTTTATCCTGAAGACGGGATTAAACTTTTTCCACACTTGAAGTTTGTCCCCATCATGGGATCAAACTTTCTTTTCCCCGCAGTATAGCTTGCACATGGGATTCACACTTCTCTTTGGTTGCGATTCGTCCTAATGGGCGAACTACGTCGACCTGATCTCCCTGATACATAAGAGTACGTAGGCAACCATATTCTATATGGTCTGGTCGCAATAAACAAAAAACAACAAAAACATTTCTACCCTTTCTCTACAAAAAAAAAAACAACAAAAATACTTCTACACCCTTCTTCATCAATAAAGCTTCTACAACCATCTGCCTTTCATATTCAGCGTTGAACCTTTTACACCAGGTTCGAACTACGCAGACTTGATCTCCTCTTCAATAGGAGTACGTAGGCAGCCATTTATGGTTCAGTCTAACCCCTACTAGAACAAAAATGCTTGTCACAGGTACAGGGATCAACCTTCAATCTACCACATTTCATCGGCTTCAGACCAAGGGGATGGAATTACCCAACCTCTCCTCACAAATAGGAGATTCGGTGACCATCTAAGCTGTGGTTGTGCCTCAAAGAGAAACATCAATCCATAAGAGATGGAATTAACTAGGCTTCTCACAAATAGAAGTACTGGCGACCATCTATGGTGCGGTCAATCTCAGTGAGGAAAAGACACCCTCCTCTCCACATTTCCATACAGATACCAGTCCCAAGACACCAAAGATGGTAGGGATACACACAGATCAATGATCAATTCTTAGTGATCCTGCGATGGCTCGATGTCCACATGTCAAGGATAAGTTCAGAATGCATCAAGATCAAAGGCCCTGAAGAAACAGGCAAATATCAAGCAAGTATAAAAACACAACTGAAAGGGAAGTAAATCAAAATATATTTCTCTTCCATATATAATACTGTTTGATATATATACATCTGTTCTATACATGACAAAATGGCTAAGCTAGTCTGTGCATGAATGTACAAAGCTATCTATGGATCTGTGTGTATGCGGACTATCAGATCTAACACAACATCCCTCTCTAAAGACGGAGGTAAAGCTGCAATCTCCTGCCCAATGGCATCTACACGAGCTAGCAGATCAGAGGCTAACTGCATGGTGACATGATGCTCATCTATGTATGCACTCATATCAGAAAGGATGCCAGTCGTATGGGATCTAACTGAAGTATTATCTGTAATGGCCACATCCCTAGAAGATAGGGCGGCATCCCACTCCACAATCAATTCATCCCTGGCTGATCTAGCCTCATCCCTCTCTAACAGAGCGGCGACTCTCCCATCAAGAGCTGTCAACATCGCGACCCTAGCCTGATCTCTATCATAGGTCATCAGATATAGGCTTTGCTCTAAATGTTGTGCTGAATACTGAGTAATAATGGCACTCGGGGTGGGAGAATCCATCACAAATGCTGGCAGCCCATCAGTCAAGTCCTCCTCGATGGGAATGTCAACCTCCTCTATAGGCTCCTCATCATCGAAATCAATATCCTGCACCGTGGATACTACCATAGCCGATGCAGTCTCTGTCTCTATCCATGCTGAATACTCTGCAGAATAACCCGGATGACTGACAGAAAACTCATCTAGTTCTGACTGATCCCAATAGGCATACAACCTAGATCTGTCCGCTGATGATAAGTGACGAGAAGCGAAGCGCTGAATCATCGCCCCCTCGTATTGGTGGAAATCCTGAAACTGGTCAAACTAACACATCACGGCCAGTGGGTGGTAGGTGATCATCCCTTTCAAACCAGCTAGAGGTAGATAATCCATGCCCGGAGCATGAGTAATGAAGCTGTAGGGTGAGCTAATGTGACACCCCCAAATCCGGTACTTCCATTTCCACAGGATTTGGTGTTCACTATACAAACATCATCTATCTATCTACCTATAAATAAAATGCAAACCATGCAATAGAATAAATAAATAATAAATCTCTCCCCCTTATGGGGTTACATCAACTGAATAATAAATAAATCCCAAGTTATTCTAACCTTAAATCATCTGTGCGGAAAACATAAACAAATAAGTCTTAAGTAACATCAAGTCTAACTATCATTACATAATCACATAAATAAATAGTCTTCATTACTTGCTAAGCTTGCCCTTGCCCTTACTAATGGAAGGTTCGTCTGCTCTTTCGTTCTTAACTGCAATGTTATTATTACGCAAGAGTGAGCACGATTTCCCATAAGTATAACAATATAACAATGAATAATAACATGCCAGAGAAATAATAACTTTGGATATAAAAGCTTAACTTTTGAATCAAGAATGAATAACAAGAATCAAAAGAATTTCTGAGGGTCATAAGACCTTAAACTATGTCTTAGGTTGTCAAGTATCTTTACTTGAAACCTTTAACAGTCATAAGACTATGGACTCTCCTTCTCGTACTTAGGGGGATCAGACCTTAGTACCATACTATGCACAATATCTTAACGCTAAAGCATAAATAATCCCCTATACAGGGTTGTTCATCTCAGTTTGACATTCGAGTCCGCACCAAAGGAAGTTTGGTTTGGATAATTCATCAAGGGCTTCTGAAATTTAGAACGCTCATCAACTATGAACTAGTCGAATCAATAAGGGTTCACTATTCTAACAAGGTTTAACAGTTAATGAATATTTAACTTGTATAACATCTCAAAAGGTATACAATAGAATAATTATTGTATAACAACATCATGCTTGAAGATTAATAAACTTTAATATATAAGACATGCTTGATCAATAAAAATGAGAACTTGCTTAATATCGAAAGATGAATTAATCAACTTATATAACGATAACAAGTAGGGTTAGGAAACTTGTTCAACGAAAGTTTAGGGTAAGAAACTTGCTCAACGTAAATGTAGAGTTAGAAAACTTGCTCAATGTAACAAGATAAGTTTTAGAAACTTGCCTCGTGCGTAGATTACACTTAAACAAATCGTTCTTTGAATTAAATCCTACATACCAATTACGTTCACAATACCAGTCAATAATAATGTACTAACATCATAACTTTACTCTTTGTTTAACTCGAATTCATGACTATACTTAGTCAATTATTACACTTGGTGTAAAATTAAGACTTCACGAAAAATAAACTAATTATGCATTCGATCATTCAATCCACACGTAATTGTGTTATGGACATGTTAATAATTCATTTCAACATCTCATTATATGTCTAAAAAGTCTTTATAATCATTAGACTAAGTTGCTATCACATTTCCATACTTGTACACTTTTAAAAACTCATTTCTGACCATTCTGCTAAGTGGCGCTGCGGCGCCACTTTTGTACTGGGTATTGGCGCTGTGGCGCCGAGGCGCTGCGGCTTAAGACATGGCGCTGCGGTGCGGTGGCGCTGCGGCGCGAGGTTTCTGTTCTGGAGTTGGCGCCGCGGCGCGAAACTCCAGATTTTGATTCTCAGTTCGCGAAGAACACAGAGTTCAGCGAATTCAACACATCTTTGACACTAATTCTACCAAATTAAACATACCCACATGTTATAATTCGTACATAATCAATACCCAACATATATAGAGTGATTTTAACCAATAAAAACATATAATTACAGAATTAAAGCATGCAAATTGGACTGTTCTTAATGTTCTTGAAGTTATTGAACAAAAACATGGATTTTAATGCTATGGATTCGTTATAAAGCCAAATCCAACCATTCAAGTTACATTTTGTTCAATTTAACATGCATAATCATATTAATGCATGAATTTGGCAAAATAAATTATATTTGATAATAAAAATCATGTATAAGGCCATATGGCCATATAACATACTCTAAAATCTTTTACTGTATAATTTCATGAAACTGAAGATATGGAAACCCATATAATATATATAAAATGTGCTAACATACTCAAATCATTACATATATCCCTAACATCTTAACCCAATTTACAGAAATTACAAAACGTAAGGAAGCCAAATTTCATGTAACTTAAAAGACATAAAAATATAATAATTGGGTTGAAGAGATTACCCAAGCGTAGAGTGTAATTTGCAGAAGATGAATTTCCTCTCAACTCTTTATCAATCACACACTAAAATTTCTCAAATTCTCTCTCTGAAATTCTCTGGCTCTCAAACTTAGAAAATAATAACAAGGAGAAGACGTCTGATATAATAGGAGAAGAACTGACGCATAAGTGGTCAGTTACTCCCCAACATGGGTAAACTACCCTTAACTTCCACCAAGGCCATGTTTGGCTAACATAAAGGGTTTTAAAACCATTTAATTTAATAAAGCTTTATTATATAGTTTAAGTAATGTCACACCCATTATAAAATAAATCTAATATCTTATTTAATTTATTTAAATAATATATAATAATTTCTCAATAATGCACATAGTCACATAATTAAATTTCTCATTAAATAATAATATCAAATTATTAAATCTCTAATTAATAATTAAATTAATTAAAATAACATAGGCTTATTAAATACTTCTTTTAATTCAATAAGCTCACATAATCACATACTTCGAATAATAAAAATTCTCCACATTAAATTAATAAATGTAACACATATAATTAAATTAATCTATCACAACTTCATCAATTAATTAATTAATCTAGTAATTGATTCATCGAAAAATATTTATTCAATCAAATAAATATTCAAAATTAATTTACAAAATCTTGGTTGTCACAGCTAAGCCCTGTACACGGCAATATAGCAAACAGATCTCCAATCCCTGCCAGAAAAGTTGACCAAAATACAACATCTATACACTCCATAGGCTGAAAGGAGTACGACATGGCTATATCATGGATGAAACAATATCCATGCCGTCTGAATGTGCCAATCAATTTCAAGTGTGACATAAACCACACATACAGCATGACCGAGCTGCCTGTGAACACTTCTGCCGGATAAGTGCAGCAATATGTGGCTGACATCAGAGTCTCTGCCATAATCATCTATATAATAGCCTGATACATAGAGTGGATGCTGAACCAGTTCCCTCGAGACTGTGTAAAGCTGGGAACCTACATCAAATGCAGATCAACATCAGAACCATTTGCTCCTCATCAATAGGAAATAAGGAAGATTAAGATCTAAATTTATACCTCGTTTGCGTGCAGGTAGACTGAAGGATGCCGATTCAAGTCACCTAGAAGATCTGGGTTTGCCACTTGAATACCTAGAAAATCCCTATGGGGAACACGTGCAGTAGGAGCATGAACCTCAATCGATACATCCTCCTCCTCCTCCTCCTCCTCCTCGACATCTGGCACTTCAACTCGGATAGGACGTATCATCGCCTCCATAAAACGACGATGCTGTCTAACAGAACGGGGTCGAGGTACTTCAGAAGCCCTCCTCCGTACACCAGAAGTGGTCCTGCGGGAACTACTCAGCTAATCCGGATCCATAATATCTTGACAATAAGTCTCCAAATCACCTCAAAAAGAGTGTGGTAAATTTTTACCTGGAGCTTTTTAAAATGCATTTTATGATTACATGCATGCATGCATTGTTTTAACATACATCTATAGTAGAGTTAAGAATGCATGACTACCCAATGCCTACATTTTGGAAAACTTTTGTCATAGCTCCCTTTGTAAATGGGACTATTCACATGCACATAGGAATAACTAGGTGACCATTCAGTAGCACACCTACCAACAGTCATATACATCCTAAATGCATTTAATACATTGTAGTTAAAAATTTGTAAGTGTAGTTTAATTACCAGGATTATTTTACTTTTCTACCTTTACTCATTTGTCCTCAAATAGGATAAGAAATGACTATAAAAGGTATCAATTTGACTGTTTTAAAAGTCAAATTTTTTCACATCATTATGTTTAGCATGGTTTAATACTAAACATTTACTATGTTGAATATTTTTTATCATATCATATAAGCATGCATATTCACTACTATATGTCTAAATACATTTCATGTGATAAGTCATTTTTCAACGGATAGAAACTGGAAAATAATACATGAATATGTTATCAGGACAGTGAAGAATGCTTGTACGGTGGCAGAATATGCAGAAAGTTGCCCGAACTCAACAGGTCTGAAGAGAAGCTCTCAGATTTTCTTCATCGCGCAGATTGAAAATGACTTATGAAAGCAACCCACAGGGAATACATACCTACAGTTGGCTACAGGTCCACGTGCAGCTGATGCAGGTGTATATACGACACCCCTATGTGGGCCCCATACCTCTGGTTCGCTCCAGTTAGAGTTGCAAAGGAGGTCTCACAAGCTGAGAAGGACAAATCAGGAATAAAAACGCTACGCGATTGAGCGGGATAGCCTGAAATCCTGGTTTTCATGGGCCACAATCTAGTCCCACATCTCATTCATTCGTATTCACCTGCATACAAGGTATAATATACCAATGGCCTCAGCTTTTACAAATCATGCTCGACAATACCTCACAAAGGTCCGATGCCGTCAGTGCAGGGTCACAACCCTAGAAGTATCCCCGGTGGGGGTTACAACGCAGAAGTTATGAAATTATAAAGTATCCCCGGCGGGGGTTACGACGCCGAAGTTATGAAATTATAAAGTATCCCCGGCGGGGGTTACATCGCCGAAGTTATGAAATTATAAAGTATCCCCGGCGGGGATTACAACGCCAAAGTTATGAAATTATAAAGTATCCCCAACGGGGGTTAGAACGCCGAAGTTATGACATTATAAAGTATCCCTGGTGGGGGTTACAACGCCAAAGTTACAAATCATCCACGTATCCCTGGCAGGGGTTACAATGCAATTCAACCGTTGATGCACAAATCAATGAAGGTCAAGCAGCCTTGACGTTATCTCAGGTGATGGTAAGTAAACACATCGAAGCAACCTTTCCCAGCAAGGGTCACAATGCGGTAAAACCATTGATACATACATCAATAAAGGTCAAGCATCCTTGACAATGCACCCAACGGGGATCCATCCGATGATACACACATTAACGGAAGTCAGGCAACCCTGGCAGATACATATTGTTGGCAGTAACTCTGACAGGATGATGGGATATGTTATACACATCCTCAAACAGACAAAGCTTTTTCCCCACAGATCTCTTGTAAATAAGAGGTACCTCTATGGAGTAGAAGTCTGTGTCTAGGATTCAAGACT